>BJBW01010264.1:35000-50711 GCA_004320125.1 Scolopax mira
GGGGGTTGAGGCACCATCCCTGGAGGTGTTCAAGAGACAAGTTGATGTGGTGCTCAGGGATATGGATTAGTGTTGGGTTGGTGTTGTTTTGGGTGTGGTGTGGGGTTTGTGTGGGTTTTTTTGTTTGTGTGGGTTTTTTGTTTGTTTGGGGTTTTAATTGTTTTTGTTCGCTTCTTTGTTTTCCATTGGTTGGACTAGATGATCTTAAAAAGTCCCTTCCAACCTAGGTGATTCTGTGATTCTTTTTATGTGTTTTTTTTCCCCTAAAGGCATTGTGCTGAAATCATGTCTAAGACTCCTTATTTACATGAGGAGGTATCTGCCATCCTGATTCCTTGAAGGATGTTTTAACGAGTCTGTCTGGGTCTAAAGGAAAATCTCTCTCGGAGGATTCCCGTTTTCCTCCCGCTCCTAATTTGTTAATAAGCGTTCCTTTTCCCTATGAATGTGATTCTTAGCATTGAATTAAACAGCTTTAAGTTAAAGAAGAAAGAAGGCTGTGAATTTATCTACTATAATGGACATAGAGACATAGAGAGAGACAGTACTGTGGTTTTATAAATGCTCACTTTTATATAAATATGCCCCTTAAAATGCCACACATTTACTTCTTAGTGTTGTAGTAGCTAACTTGAAAAAAGTTTACAGTATTAAACCTGTGCTCTTGCTGAGAAATAGAAATATGAATATTGCTGTGAACTTAAAGCTGAGTTGGAGCAACACTCTTGTCTCTCATGGTCTCTTTTTTTCCCTAATGCATACATATTTTTGTTTCTACATTGCCTTTTCTTTGAGTGTTTTGGGTTGTTTTTTGATGTTTTGTTGGCTTTTTTGTGGTGGTGGTGGTGATTGAAACATGTATTTGGTGTGAAGGTTTGCAGCCGCGCACCTCGAGCTGGGAGAGCAGGGCAGTAGAGGGCGGCATTACTCCTTGTGTTTTGTGTTTTGTGTTTTCTCCTCCTAAAAGAAAGAAGAATTATTATAAAGCAGGGGAAAAAATAGAAGAATGTAGAGAATGCTGTGCCTGCCAGAGCTGCAGGCCATGTAAGGGAACAGAGCGGGGCCAAACACCCACCGCGTGGGGAGGTGGCACACAGCGCTTCGCGCTATGTCATGCCCAAATCATGAGCTGGAAACAGTTGTTTTGTTGATAGTCATGGCTTTTAAGCAAAAAAAGAAAAAGGGAAAGCGGGTTTAAAAAAAAAAAAAAAGATAGGAAAAGAAAACAAATTGGTGTTTGTGTATATGAAACAGAGCAGGGGGTTTTTGAGGCGGCTGTGAATTTGCTCTCCTGTTCTAGGAGCAGAATTGCCATTACAAACACATTGCCTTCCTGTCGGCCACGTGCGGGTTCTTATGCTGCGTACCAACATCGATCCCTGCCATTCTAACAACACCTGACCCTGTCACAGTGTGCCAGATGCTTTGGAGATGAGTTTGTGCACCGAGCTTTGTGTATACAGATGGCATAAATCAGGGTATAAAGAAATTACCCTGTCGTTTGGGCCAAGACCCTCAAGTAAAAACATAGACCATAAAACTTCAACAGAAATAGTTCTTGCAGAGAAGCAGCCTAATAAAGGGTCAGTGCTAACCTAGAAATTTTTCTTTTTAGATTGCAGAGAAGCAGACACAAAGTGCAAGCATGCCTTTGCAGCAGCATCACTTCCAAAGGAATTTTCCCTCTAGGTTTGAGGAAGCCCCCATGAGTTGGTATCATAATTCCCCAGCAGTGAAAATCGTGCTGTTCTCCACCCATCTCAGATCCAAGAGGAGGAGCTGGTGGGGAAGGCAAACCTTCCCAGCATTTTTTTTAAGGTGAACTCCCCCATGCAGGTTTTAGTACTAAGCCACGGAGAGGAGTCGGGGTCAGAGGAGAACCAGCTGGAGCTGGAGGCAGAAATGGCCCCGCAGCCCTGGGTTCACACGGCCCCCCCTCGCCTGTGGCTGATGAGGAGCTGTGGTTGCACATCCTCCTCCAAGATGGGCCAGTGACCACCCAGCGAGAGCCCTGCACCTTGCCCACAGAGTCACAGAATCACATGGGGTTGGAAGAGGCCTCTGAAGATCATCTGCTCCACTTCAATAAAATTTTTCTAATTGCTCAGGACATGCAGATGTGAGAAAAAAACTTCAGAACTCAATTCCCCACAAATCTTTTTCTAAAAAGGAAAACAACTTTCAGTGCAACTCATATTTATCTTTAAGAAACACGTGTCTGTTGTCCAATCATGTGAAACACAGGCTGGAAGTCTATGTTTTGCGCTTATTGTTATAAATACCCAAAACATTCAAATAATAATTTTTAAAAAGCAGAGGAATTAATTTGGTTACATATAGAGATGATGCACTTGTTCATGATGCATTCCTCAGAAAATAATGGTAACGCACTGGTTATTTTCATATTGGTGGTAGCAGAATATGCGCTTATTTCTAATCCAATTTCAAATACAAATTAATTGTTTTGAAGGTTGGATAAATCAGCCCAACAGGCCAAGGCAATTATGGTGGGTGAGTGGTGCATTACTGGCAAGGAGAGATAAGAAGCACTGCAAGGTCCGGGAGGGCTATGAGAGGAATTGCACCCGGGGGCTGGCAAGTGGTTTGCTACCGTTGAACCCAGAAAGCCAAAAAATGGCATCAAGCAGTTGCAAAACCAGGCTGTAGAAATGAGCTGCTACCAACTGGAATACTTTGGGGAGGGGGGGAACAAGCCTCTTGCTGTTCATACCTTCCTGAGTACTTTGCTTTCCTCCTCTTGCAACCAGAGAACTGTGATTTAAAAAAATCAGCACGTTGCAGAAGGCATTTGGAGAGAGCAAAAGAATGTAACCATGTGGTAACAACAGATGACCTTAGCTGGGTTTATATAGTGTTATAAAAGCACACCATGAAGAATTGCAGGCTGGCTCACAAGGCAAACCTCACTTTTGGTCAGGGCAAGTTTTTGACAGCGTACTGCTGAATCCTGATGGGAGAATCACTGCTCCCAAGTGCGCCCCTGGACGCTGGTGTTGCTCTTCAGAATCCCACGTGAAGATAAAAGAAGAGATGATCTCACACGCAGAAGGTCAGTAGGAGCAAATGAAGTCGGAAACAAAGGCAGAAAGCTGGGATTTGACCCCAGATGTCCTGACACCCCATTGAGTTCCTGATTGCCTGGACTGTGTACCGTGGTAAGGTCAGATCTCTATTCTGTCTGGGTGCCTTTCCTCAGCAACGCAATACAAAGGTGACCAGTGGCGGGTGTTAGGCAGCTGTAAGGTTTCTGGCTGTGTCCATGGCTTTGTAGGGGTCTTGCCTCTGAAAAGAGAAGTTTGGGAATCTTTTGATAAGCTCTATGTGTTGATCATTCGGGTGACCGCATGACATCTCGGAGCTCTGTTGCCTGATCAGACTGGGTTGTGTTTGATCTGAGGCAGCAACCCCATGTCATTTGGTTCATGGGCTGGATGATGGATGAGTTGCTGAGCTCTCCCATCCTTTCACCATGACACTGAGATAAGGTACAGTAGGAGAAGGAATGCTACATTGAATAGTGAAGATAAAAGGGTCACCGAGCATAGGCTGTCCTGAGCAATTAAACTCTGATTGACAAGAAGTGCAAGGAAGCTGGCCTGGCCATCCCGGCTGTGTCTCTCATGAAAAGCAGTGGCCTTAAATCCAACACATGGCTCCCATTTTCCTTCAAATGTTTCAGCTTCTCCCAATCTCACAGATATGTGCGTGAGAGCCAGATTGAATCTGTTTTTCCAACCATGTCAACTGAGTTGATGTTTTCTACTGACTTCACCTCCATTATATCCTGTGTTTCATGGCTCCAAGACCAGACCTGCATCCTTACATTTCCTTTAATTGGTCCCTGGGTTCATTTGCCAGTAGCTTAAGGCTGAAAGCAAAAGAGAACTAAATTTCCAGGGCTCTCCTTGTCTAAATACTGCTTTTGCTCTACATTGTCAGTGCCCTGGGACTGCTGAGAAAAGCAGGAGCAGAGTCAGTGTCTAATTGTAGTAACTGCATAACAGTACTAAGTATTTATGTTGGCAGTTTTCAGAACAAGTTGCTGCTTAACATGAGCCTAAAGAGACCTCATAAGGCAGCTGAATCATTTTGAAACTGCTTCTGGTTTAATCCAGCCCATGGGAAGACATGTCTAAGCTGTGCTTGTGTCTGACCTCGCTGGGCACTCCAGCCCCTTCTTGCAGGTGGGAAAAAAAAAAAGACCCAGTCACTTGAGGTGTGGATGGGCAGGACAGATCGGGACCAGGGATGGTGGTTCCCACGCCCGCCCTGCCTGGAGATCTGCTGCTGTTTGCAGCTTCTCTCTAGAGGCACAGAGAAAATGCGTTTGCTCTTTCTTGGAGAAAGCCAAGCCCCAAAGATTTAATCGAGGCTAACAATATGAGAAGGTGCTGCTAGGAAGCTTGTAGCATCCCCTCCTTCCCCACAGGGACCCAGGAGCAGTTGAACCAGCACTGAAGCACAGGGGTGTGGGGACCCACTGCCATGACATGCAGCACCTGATGGGGTGAGCGGTTGAACATCCAGCCTCCTATGAGATCATGGGAGAAAGACATCTTCCAACTGAAGGGTGTAGAGCTTTTGGAGGGCAGAGCATCTGTGGTTTCTGGAGACACATAGGCAGGGCTGGTGTGAGTAGGGTCTTGTTGGTGGGGAAAAGAAGTCAGAGGGACTGTTTTGCTAAGGAAACAGCTTTGAAGGGCTAGTTGAATCTGTATTCTCAGATATGGTCTTCTCAAGTGCTACTTCTCAGTGTTTCTTACTGATAATGGAAAGAATCTACATACTGAAGGAAAGGTAATCCAGTTGAGATGTTGATTTGTCTTTCAGCACTCCAGTCAGTGGGGTTTGAGGGACAGCACCTGCTGCAAGAATGCCAGCCCTAGGGGAGCAACAAACCAGTTTCAGCTTCATTTTCAGAGGCTCCAGAAAGGACAAAAATAAGAGTGAAAGTCCAATGTCATGAGACGATAGGAACTTATTTCTGGAGATAGATGGGGCTGAAGCAGTCCCCAAATACTGCCAGTCCCTGTTCCTCAGTCTTGGTGAGGCTTCCAACCTCACAGTACTTCCAGCCTCATTCCCACCCTTGGGGGTTGAATTATTTTTCAGCTGCACCCTGCAAATCTGTAGGGCACTGTGGCCCTAGAAGGAGCTACTGGAGGCACTCTGTCTGTGGCAAAAGGTGAAAAGAATGGCCAAATGTGCCCTAGGGAGCCATCTGAAACATCTGTTCTTGTTTCAGTAGGTGGCACTCCTTCCTCTGTCTTGGAGACTGGTGTGAATTTTGGGTGTATGCTGGAATAGAGGGGGGGTAGCATCCCACAGATGAGAGGTGATGACTCTCCAGGGTGCACTGTAGCTTAAGTTGGTTATAGCACACTTTCTACAGGAGTTCAGCTCGCGTATGTGCTGCTTTCCTCTAGATCTTCCTGTATTTTTAACCTCTCCACATCATAGAGGTGTTGCTGTGCATATCACATAGGGAATGCATTCTGCTTTGTAACCAGCTGTGTGCCATTGGCAGGTAGAGTCCTGTGGGCCACACACCTTCCCAAACCTGCACAAAGCCCCGACCAGCAGAGAAATGCATCCCAAAATCCAAGCAGTTCAGCTTTCTACCACAGGCTGATCTGCTCCTGTAGATATTTTGGGAAAAGATTAAGAATGGGCATTGGAGTGGACTAGGTAGGGGGAAAAAATGTTTCCAGAAGGAGGAAAATGTCTGTATATGTACTCAGTGATGCACCTCCGGCTTCTCCATCCACGCCACACTGGCCAGCGGTAGCAAAGTGACATTTGCCTTTCTCAGCGATTCTGCTTGCTACCTGAGCTTTGGCTGGTGAGCCCAGGGAGATGTTTGCAGAACAGAGAGCTTTCAAGTATGTTTTTAGCTTGGAGGATGGCAGCTGAGTGGGTGCATTTGGTGACAGATGATCCTTGAAAGGTTTAGTAGCAAAAGCTATTAAAACCTAGGAGCTGTGCAGAGAAGAAATGTTGTGAGTATAACAGAGCCTGTTCAAAGAGAAGAAACATCCCTGTTCCATGTGATTCCCAACAGCAAGCCCCACCATGCAGTGGTTTGGGGCAGAGAGGATGCCACACGCAGATGCTCTTTTTTTTTCCCAGCTTCCTGCTTACTTGACCTCCAGGCACAGTGTCACCGTGGCCGGATCAGAGAACGGCTCCCTTAACAAACTGCAAGCAGCTTCACCCCGGCCTCCTGAAACCTAAGCCAGTTGGTGCATTCCTGGCATTCTTCTCCCCGAAGCTCTTTCTTTCCCATTCACTGGATCAAGAAGACAAAGCAGCTGCTCTGAGACTCTGACATATTTTATATTTTTTTTATTGGGAACTTTAAGTTGAAAGGAATGGGATCAGAGGATTTATTGTTATTGGAGTGAGGTGGGAACCTGGGATCCCTGAGATTGCACACCATCCAGTACCAAGGAAGCCTGAAGTATGAGCTGCAGGGAGGAGACCTGCACCCGCCTGACAGTTTCTTTGGGAGAGCAATGAATAGTCAAAAATAGGCAACTGCTGGCTGTCCTCCTGTGGCAGAATGGGTTTGAAGCCCTTTGGGCTGCTCTGGCCTCATTCTTAAATCAGGGAAGACCGGCCTTAGACTTGCTAGTCCCAAATCTAAACCCGAGCCATTAAATCTCTCTTTAGACCCCATAGGCCGTATGAATATCTGCTTCCCACCTGTAAATAAGTATTTGGTTTAGATATACTCAGCTAAATTTCTTGCCGGTTTTATTTCTCGTAATTTCTCTTGCTTTTCTCCAGATCCTTTCTGATCTAGGCACTGTTGTCTCAGTCCCAGGCTGTGTACCTCTAATAGAAACCAAGCAATGTGGCTTTACTGCTTATTATCTAAAAATTATGCCTGTTTGCCCCCAGGGCTGTTATTCTTTGAAGCCTGGTGGGCTTCGGTTAATGGTATCGCCGCCCCCTCCTCCAGAAGTCGGTATCACTTCTGTAGGGAGGAAAACAATAAAACTTTAAGCATGCCAGCTGAAGGCTATTAAAATATTTCATTTATGATTGATTTCTAGTTTGTGGGCAGCAGGAGTGCATCTATTTAACACTGGTCTTCTTTAAAATGGGAATGTTCAGAGGGTATTTGGTACTTTGGTTCCTTGTGAGTTATGCAAGATTGAAATGGAGGGAATATACAGGAGAAAATGGTATCTGAACTTACAGCCCTTCGGCACCTCGGGAGAACAACCAGAGGACTTTGCTTTTGTGCCTGGCACAGATGCATCGAGGGGACTGAAAACTGAAGCATTTTAGATTAATGTAATTTATTTTTTTTTCACGGGCATCTCAAAAAATGCAGGAGGTATTAAATACGTTGGAGAACCTGCAAGGCCTCATGCTTATGAACAGAGGCCAGGCCTTTCCAAACACCACCACCACCAAACAGGGAGCTGTTGTAATTCCTCATCCGTTCTTTCTTTTTTTTTTTTTTAAATTTATTTTATAAAGACCATCTGCAGGTTGAAAGCAGGAACTTTGGACTCAGCCAAGTGCCAGTATGTAGCAGTAAAAAAACCCCACCAAACCACCCAACCACAAAAGCTCGATGCTATAAACACGGTGTCTGCCTGGATGTCTCTCATTTCCAGCTAGTGCCCGAATGGGAGGTGTAGACACACTGCTAACAGCAACACAAACACGTAGGTACCACCCACCTCCAAAAAAATTGTACACATGGCTGCATCCTCCCTCTCTCCCCAAATCAAACTCTCAGAGAGGGAACTGAAGCAGCTGCTTCTGCTGCCCTGAAGAGAGCTGAGTATGAGACTGTGCCGCTGCCCCGGAGCTGCAGAAGCTCTCGTGGGGTACCTGTGTTTAGCTGGGCTATGGTGGTTTTTACCCCCAGCTCCTCCAGACTGTGCAATCGGTTCAGGAAACCCTCAAACCAGCTATTTTCTTGCCCGCAGATCCCTCATTCTGCCCTGTAGGGCCAAGCCCGGGAGCTGTGTTGTCACCTTGTACATCACCATCCCTTCTCGCCTGGCAAACCCAGGCAAGACAAGGGAAAGCAGAGCCATTTGGCACCGAGGGCTCAGCCGGTGCGGCTCATTTATTTTATTTTGTTATTCTTGTGCTGCAGGCCCATGGACTGTATCGCCAAGGTAGATCCGAGGTCTAGCTGTTCGCTGGCACGCAGAGAATCCCAGTGCACGAGGCATCGCCCTCGCACACTGGGAAAATGCTCTTGCGTTTGGTGTGGCATAGCTCACGCCTTCATCGGGTCCTGGGCTACACAGAAAGTCCATTTCCCCTAGTTTAAGTTAGGCTTTTGTGGGTTTTTTTTTCAGCAGTGCTCTAAGACCCATATGCCCTGCCTCTAGGCTTTCCCAGTGTGGGAGATACTTGACCGACATTCACATTTAAATCTAGGTTTTTGGAGCCTGAAGCTTGCTGAGACTGAGCAGGAGCCATGCCAGGCTCCCGGCTTGTATTTTCACTCCGAGAACACAAGAAAAATTGGCTGTTTGGGGAAAAAAGGAAAAAAAAAAAAAGGAACCGGGAGGTAAAACAAGTTCTGTGGGGGAAAAGTAGCACCCTTGATTGGAGCAGGGGAGGGGAAGGGAGAAGACAAGGTGCCACCCCGACAGCGGGACGGGCGATGGCAGGTTTGTGCAGCCATGTCCCGGGGTTTGGACCTTGTCTGATGGCCTCTTCCTGCAAAGGCAGAGCAGGGGAGGGCTCGGCAGAGGCTCCCGCAAGCCCCGGGGGCGAGCGGGGAGCCGCCGGCCAGCCCCCTTCCCCGCATCTCCCCCCCCCTCCCCCGGCCCGGGCGACCCCGGTGGGGCTGTGGGCGGTGCGGGGAGCCGGCGAAAGAGGGAGCGGGGAGGGCAATGTGCATCCTCGCCGGCGCCCCTGCCTCCCCCCCCCCCCGCCGCCTTCCCTCTCCCTTCCCTCCCCCTCCGCCCGTGTGTATGTGTGTGTCTCCCTCTCTCCCTGCTCCAGCCTAGCCTGACGCAGGCGGATCGAAATAATCCCCCAACAACCCGGCTCCCGAGCGCCGTGCCGGCGGCGGGGGTCCGGCGGCGGCGGCGGCGGGGGCCCCGGCGGGCAGCGGGGCCGCGCCGGGCCGGGCCGGGGAGGGCGGAGGAGGGAAGGCGAAGTTGGCCCGAGTGCGGGGGGAGGCGGCCCCGCAGGGGGAAAGTTGCCGGGAAAGAGGCGAGGGGCCGGCGAGGCGGCGGGACCATGGGCACTTTGCGGGATTTACAGTACGCGCTGCAGGAGAAGATCGAGGAGCTGCGGCAGCGGGATGCGCTCATCGACGAGCTGGAGCTGGAGTTGGACCAGAAGGACGAACTGATCCAGAAGCTGCAGAACGAGCTGGACAAGTACCGCTCCGTGATCCGGCCGGCCACCCAGCAGGCGCAGCAGCAGAGCGCCGGCACCTTGCAGGGCGAGCAGAGGACCAAGCGACAGGCCATCTCGGCCGAGCCCACCGCCTTTGACATCCACGATCTCAGCCACGTCACCCTCCCCTTCTACCCCAAGAGTCCACAGTAAGCGGGGGCGGGGGGGGGATGTCACCCCGGGAAGCCCCTTCTCCATCCGCCGCTCTCTCTCCCCCCGCCTCGTCCCCTTCTCCCCTCGGTGCCGGCGGGACAGCCGGCGGACGGCTCTTCCCCTCCATCCCCCTCCGTCCTCTCTGCCGCCCCCGCCAGGGAGGGACCGCGTTTGGGGGGATTGGAGGGGGGGGACGCGGAGCGGAGCCCCGAAGCTCGGGGCCTCCCCGAGTATCTGCGGGGTGGGAAAGTTGCCAGCGCCGGGCTCGGAGGGGTGGATGTGGGACAGGAGCGAAGCGCCGAGGTTGTTGGGGGAAACGGGACCGATGGGGGGGGGGGGGGGGGAAGGCGTCGGAGCCGGCCGCCCCCCCATACCTTGCCATCCCGCACGGCGGCGAACTCGGGCGGACGGTGGCGGGGCGAAGGGGTCTCGGGGTGCTTCACCGCTGCGGAGGGGAGGGGGGAGGGAACGCGGAGGACGGGACGGGACACCCCACACCACACGGTAGAAACGTTGGGGAGGGGTGGTGCGGGGGGGTGTCCTGCACGGAGCCATGCGCGGCGGGGCGGAGAGGGAAACTTGGGAGCGGGGCGGGGTGCGGTGCCCAGGTCTGCGGCAGTGTCCTGCCCGGTGGGTGCTGCTCTCCGGTTTGGGGGCGGGGGCGGCAGTAGGGAAGGCTGGCTGCCGTGCCCTGGTCCCGGCGGAAGGGAAAGTTGGGGAAAACCTGGGCTGGCAGCGCTCCCGGGAGATGCTCTGCCCCGCTTTAATAGAGAAAACGGAGACCTTTCAGGAGAGGGATCGCTCCCCCCCCTCCCTCCTCCCGGTATATTTTTCTAGCAAATAAATTGCAATGCATTTGGTTCAGCGTTCCTTAAGGGGGAAAAAAAAATAAAATAAAGGAGATTACCCCGGTAAGCGCCGTGTGGGAGGGCGGCGGGGCCAGATCGGGGGTCCGTGTCCTCCCCCCCACCCGGGGGGCAAACGGGCCGACAGCTTTCCCGGGAGCGCTGGGGAGGGCGCGGAGGATAGTTCGAACCATGCCAGTAGTTGGGGTTGTTCTGGTTAATTTGGGGTTTCTCATCCCCCGTGGATTGGGGGGGGGTTGGGGGGGGTTGGGATGCAGGGTCAGCCCCTGCCGGCCGTTGAGGGCAGATGGCGGACGGGCCGGCCCTGGGCTCCTCCACGGGTTTAGCGAGGGGATGGCGGGCGTGTAGGGGGCGGCTGTGAGGGACGGCGCCCAGGTGCTCCCCGTTGCCCTCTCGCCGGGACTCGCTCGCCTCCCGCGGTCGGTTAACCGGCTGGGGGGGGACCGAGGCCGGGCGATGCCGCCGGCCCGGCCCGGCCCTTCCCGCAGCCATGGCAGGGCTCCGCCGTCTCCTGGCAACCGCCGCGCCGGGGCGGCCGCCATGGGTCGGACCCGCTGCCTCCTCAGGAGCGTCGGGAGGGCCCGGCCCGCCTTACCGCCCCCCCGGCACGCCGCCGTTTCTCCACAGATATTTTGCCCTTTTAAGGCCGCCGATTCAAAAGGGCGGCGGTGAGAAACGGTGGTGGACCAAAAGCAAAAAAACAAAAAAAAAAAAAAAAGGAAACCTCCCCAAACCGAGAAACACCCCAAAAAGTGGAGAGGGGACCCCGTCAGCAGCGGGGATGGTTCCCTGTGAGTGCGTGGTGGGCTGAGACACGGGTGGGTCTGGTAGACGATTTCAGGCAGGGTAAGGTGGCCCAGAGGCATTAATTTCCTCAATTAAACTGTAGGGCAGTGCATTGCATGCAAAAAAATATGGTTTTTTTTCTGTCAGGGAGACGTGTTCCTTTCCCCTTGGCAGCTGGGGAGCGCAAATGGAGTGTCTCGGGGCTGGGGGGAGCGCCTTGACTTTCAGCAGGGCCAGCCTGGAGCCCCTGCCCTGCCAAGTGAAACATACCAGAAGCCTGTGGAATTAACATTTTTCCAGCTTGGATTTTAATTACTCCTGCCTCTATGCCTTACCGTAGCCCCATGAGGGGCGCCACCCACCCGAGGGAGTGTTTTCTATTGGCCTTCCGTGGTCAATACTCTTAATACTATTAACAATATTCAAATCAACTTGCAGCTTCAGACCTTAGTCGCTGAGGAGGAAAAAGATTCTCGCTCGTTGCTTCAGGAGATCACATCTCTCGAGGAAGCATTTGCTCTGCTTATTTGAGCAATGGTGACGAGAAGCCTCAAAACCTGATGCTCAGGGGTGGACACCTGCTGAGGCCAGGCAAAGTCTTCTTGGTGGTGGACGGTTCTCTTGGGTGCTTGCCTAAATCCGGAACTGCACTGATGAGCACTTTTAATTCGAGCCTCCCAACGGAAAGGAAGATTTGGCTTCCTGAACAAGGGAAGCTGTGTGTTTTGGTTACCTGTAGTTCTTATGACTCAAATACAATCCAGATGATCTGCTCTGTTGGTAGTGCATGTACCTGGGACACTGAGTGAGGAGGTACAACTGGTTTAGTTTATCAATACAAGATTTTTTATTTTTCTTACACTTTTCTATGTGCAGCCGCAAACATAGTTTACACAAAGGAGGTCCTTGTCTTGATTAAATGAATGTGACAGAGTCTGGATGACATTCTGATGTTCAAGATAACTGTTGGCAGTGGTACTGGAGGTTAAGGTGGAGATGATCTGGAAGCAGAACAGGAACTACTAAAACACACAAAGGAGGGTTGGCTTTTTTGCCCCATTCGTGCCAAACCTCAGTGACTCTTGAGGGGGTAGTATCCAACCTTTGGTTTTGACAAGCCAACATCTGCTTTCCAGGGTTATATAGGAGTAGGAACACCAAGAGGACACACAGGAAATCTTCAGTTGTTCGGTGGCCTGAGGGCTTTTTGCGTTAAGTGGTGGATCCGTCCTCATGAGCTGGTGGAGCACCTAAGGCGGCTGGAGATTGGTAGGATCAGGAGTAGTAGAAAGTCTATTAGAGTTATCATGAGGGTCACAGTGGACTTCTGATGCCTGTGGGGCTGGCTCCGTGCAGACTCATGAGTGTCTATGGAAGCTGCTGTGATTCCACGTGGAAGATTCTGGGTTATAAAATGGTTAAACTCTGAATGGCTTTCAAGTGTGAAAGTAAATTGAATCATCTCGTATGGAAAAGTATAATTAAATTTCCTGCACGCAAACCCCACTGTTTAAGATGCACGTAGTTGAAAAAAAAACCCGTTTCAGAGTTTAAAGAGTTTTAGTTGCTGGTGCAGGGTTGAGCTTATTTTGCCTCTGATTTTTTGTTTAAAACTGAAATGGGATTTTGTGTGTTTACATGAGGACTTTGTAGCTAAAATCCATGGAGGGACACATCCGTTTTCTTCCAAGTTATGAGACCGTTGAGAAAAGTCCGGCATTGTCATCTTTATCAGTCTTTCTATACGAGTAAGTAGAAGCCATTTGTCTAAAATAAGTGGCTTTTCCTTTCTCCCTCCAAAGAAAATAACTTGCAAGAAGTGACTGGAGTAAGCGGGCACAGTCTGTGAAGAAAGCTGGATGGTTTTCCATGGTAGAAGAATGCCGTGACAAATCCTTATCGCCTCTTCATCTTCTAAAATTGCTGCTCTGTTTGTTTTTCCGCACCTTTGACCTCTCGGAGGATGTATCCTGGCTGCTAACAGCCTGTCAGCATGGAAAGAGTCCTGCCAGACCACCTTTGTACCAACTGTTGTTCCAATTAAGATTTTACAGAGTGGCAAACCAAAGAATAGTCTTTTCAACTAGAAAGTTGTAACCCTTGTCTCTTTGCTTTGGTTATTTTGTACTTGCCATGGGAAAACACCCAGGACTCTTATGTTTTGTTTGGTGATTGGCAACAGCTGTATGCTTTTTTGGAAGACTGTGTAATCAGCACAGTTTGTTTTCCAGAAGGGACAAAAAACTTGTAGAATGTAAAATAACTCATGAGTGGAGAACTCATGAGTGGGAAGAAAGGTGTAGGGTCTTCTCAGAGGTGGTGTGCCCTGTCATTCCCTTAACTGAGGTAACGGCAAAGTGCCGTGTCATTTATAGAAAATGTTGAGTAAGATGAAAAATGACTTGGTTTTGTGAGTTAACAGACTTAGGAATGCTTTGAATGTAAAGTTGGGAAATCTGCCAAATCCCAGAGATTCGTTTCTGGGGGGAGGAGCACCCTTTGAGCTGTATTTAAGAGTTCTAGTTTAAAAAAAAAAAAATAAATACTTGGTTGCATAGCCTTAGGGATAGTACAGCGTACATACAAGAGATGTAACAAAATCCCTTCAGTGACCAAATTGGTTCTTTGAAGGCGAATGTGCACATTTTCTGTGGACCAGAGGCATATTTTAAAGTGATCATAATAGTAATAAAGCCCCCAGAAATATTAGAAAAGCACTTAATATTTAGAGTGTTTGCATAAAATTATCCACTGGTATTTGTAAATGGTATGTACACTGCCCTACTCAGGAGCTGCTCCTGAATTAAAACTCTTAAACTGTAGTTCTAAAAGAACCAAACAACCAAAACCCCAGCATCTTTTCTTAAACCCCATGCTTTCCCTTTTCTAAAACAATTAGAAGGATGGTTTCAACGTCATTTAACCATGAGAAACTGATGGTTAAGACAATTGAGGGACCTATGGTCAGGAAATGAGACAACCCTCCTGCAGTGGTTGCTCTCGGAAATGTGTGCCAGGAGCTGTGGAATCCGATGGGCGATGGTGGCCCCTTTAGTCCTTTTACCTTCTGGGTTTGGTGTCGTGCTGCAAAAAACATCATATCAAAAGCAGTCAGCAGCAAGGGATGTAAGAGTGGAACCTTACTTTTTTTTTTTGGTATCAAGATGTAATTCAGTATGATGTGTCTAGAGACCAGCTGAACTGTGTTTATTATTTGTTTGAGGGCAATTAACTTGTGATTGTTTCCATATGCTGGGTGATGCAATGCTGAATCCACCTGAATGTAGTTTAGTGTAGTTCTGAAGAAGAATTTCCATGCCTGGAAAGGATTAGCTAATTCTTGATTAAATGCTGACACCCAGTAATGTCAGTGGGTTTGTTTTTTTTTTTCCGATATGCAGGATTTAGGGGGTTAGGACTTAACTGGTAGGTGTCGAGTGGTGATGGGGTGTTATTTTTTCACTGGTAGGAGGTCTGTGAGAAAGGGTTACAGTACCCAGCGATATAAGATGTGGCTAAGAGCAGTGCCTTGGGAGATAACCTCCCTTAAGCCCACGTTGATTAGCTTTGCACACGTTTTGGTGTCTATTGAGATGGACTTTGCTCTCGCTGTTCCAGCAGCGTGGTGCCACACAAACCCTATTATGGTTTTTGCAGTTGGCTTCAGCTGGCTGGTGCTGTGGCTGAGCTCTCTATGCTGTGGAGGACAGTTTGCTCCTGGAGCAAGGAGCAGGTGCTGCTGGATCTGGGCACGTGGCACTTGTTGCCCACCTCGACTCGTCTCATCTCTCTGGCTGGCCAAGGCAGCTTGGCAGGGCTGCCTGTCTCCTCTCTTGACTTCCCAAAAACCCAGCTTGCTCCCCTTCTGTTGGTGCAGCAGGGCTGAGAGCAAAGCCTCCTCACGCCTCCCAGGGACGAGGCTTTATTGTGAAGGATGATGCTCTCCCTGACAGAAGTTCTAACGCGCAGCATGTCAAGGATAGCGGCGGATGCAAGTCAGTCAAGTGTTATTTCACGGTGTTTTGACAGGTCTGGCGTGGTGGTGGTGGTGGATGGGGCTTTCCTCCACACAAGAGGCATATGTGTGACTCATGCCTTGAGTCTGGGCTGCCTAATGCATGGTGAAGGGCAAGTGTGACATTGCTGGAGTTTGGCTCTTTTTATAATTCAGCTTTTGGAGGCTTTAGTTACTAGTTGTGGTAAGGAATAACTATATTGTATTTCATTATTATGCAGAGGACAAAGATTTTTCTCTATTAGCAAGTAATATTCTGGGTCATCTCTGAAGTGCTCTTGTTTAGTCAGGAGATGTTTATACTGAATGTAGAATCTAAGGACCAGAGCTGTTTTATGCAAATGAATGTTAAGAAACAACTCACTGGACAAAGCTACTAAAGCCACCAATTTGTTTTGTCATTGTCTGTCTGTTCTTACTTTGATGAGTGATAGAATCATAGAATCGTTTGGGTTGGAAGGGACCTTAAAGATCATCCAGTTC
>BJBW01010267.1:1048-15786 GCA_004320125.1 Scolopax mira
CCCCCCCCCCCCCCCCCCCCCCCCCCCAATTTTTCTTCCCTTTTCTCTTGCCTCGCATTCCTTATCCTCCTTTTTTCCCCCCCTTTCTCTCCCCGACGTGAAAAAAACCCAAATCCACGTGTAGCAACCCCCCTTATTCCCCTCTTTTCCCCTTTCCTTAAATATTAGGTCATTTATTATTTAAAATAACTTCTTTTTTATTATTTAAAATCGCGCGTTGTTTAAAAATCGGGTGGTTTTGTGTTTTTTTTTTTTGAAATGTATTTATTGTTTTTAAATCCAGACGTGGTCCCTTTGCAACCCGAAGTCAGCACCTACCGGAGGGGACGGAAAAAAAGGGTCCCTTACACCAAAATCCAGCTGAAAGAGTTGGAAAAGGAGTACGCGGCCAGTAAATTCATCACCAAAGAGAAAAGGAGGAGGATTTCGGCCACCACCAACCTGTCCGAGCGGCAAGTGACTATCTGGTTCCAGAACCGGAGGGTCAAGGAGAAGAAGGTGGTGAGCAAATCCAAATCAGCGCATCTTCACTCCACCTGACAGAGGATGACTCCGGAATTTAAAAAAAAAAAAGAAAAAGGCAAGGAAAAAGGAAGCAAAGAAGGGTCAATATTTATCTGGTAGTTTCCACCATCGCACCGTGATTTCAAGCCGTTATTTAAAAAAAAAAAAAAAATTAAAAAAATTAAGAATAATCGACATTCACAAAGGCACACGCGCTTCCCCCCCCCCTTCCCAAAAAAAAATCCCCCCGACCGCATCTTTGATTTCTCGCTCTGACTGTGAACCCCCCCCCCCTCCGCGGGTTTGCGCTGAGAAACCCCCTCCGTAAGGTTAAACTGTATATTTTTAAGATAAAATAATAATAAGGGTGATAATAATGATAAGAGCGTAATTGCGTTAAAGGAGAGATGGACTCGCAAGGCCCCCCCGTAACGTCCGACCCCCCCTCGACCCCCCCATCCCCCCACCAGCCTTTCATATCTCGGGCCATTTCACCCGCCGATGTGTAAATGTATGGAGAACCTATGGCAAAGCGGCAGCAGCTTCCTATTTTCTCGGCGCTAGGGACGGAAAATGAGGAATAAAGCTGCTATTTTGGGGAAGAAAAAAAAAAACAAAAAAAACCCCATCGCCCGGCGGCGCTTAAATATCCCACCCGCTGATTTTAAGGTCCCGCGTGGGAGCGGGCTGCTGCGGGAGACGATTTGGGGAATGTTCTCACCAGGGTTCCTAAATCTCTGCCATAAAACTGGAATGTCTGTTCTCCGCTGACAAGATGGAAAATGCACAATATTGTCTTTGGGGTTTGGTTTTTTTGGGTTTTTTTTTTTTTTTTTTCCCTCTTTTCAACCGGCTAATTCTCGCCAGTGGTCTTTAGATCTGGAAAAGCATCTTTTCTTTTTTTTTTCTCTTTTTTTTTTTTTAATGTCTTGTATATAATATTGTGGTGTCCGGATGATAATGTACCGACTGCGGATGACATTTCTTTAAAAAAAAAAAAAAAAAAAAAAGAAGAAGAAGAAATAAATATGTTGTTGTTGTTGTTGTTTTGCCTTGAGGAGAGGCTCTTTGTGCACCTCTTTGTAACCCTCGCCCACCCCTCCCTTCCCACCCCCGCAAATACACGCATCCAGCCCCGCGGGGGAACCTCCGCAGGGAAAGGATGAAAAAAAAATATTTTAAAAAATGGGGGGGGGGAAAAACCTGGCAAATTTGGGCAGAAACTGCTCAATAAGGAGGCTCCGCGGAAGAGTCGAGGGGGGGATGCGCGGTTGTTCCCAGGGGGGGTAAAAAGCGGAGGAAATAAATGGAGCCAACGGAGTGCTCTTTTATTGAATTTGGGGTTTTTTTATTTTTATTTTACTTTATTATTCCCCCCCCCCCTTATTTTCTCCTTATTTTCCGACTTTCCGCAGACGCTCCTCATCTCTTCCCGTCTCCCTCCCAAAAAGACGCTTTTCGCCAAACCTGTTTGACTCCGGCCCCGGATTAAAAACCTCCCAACCCGCCCTCCTCCCGCCGAGCGGCCCCGCGTAACTTCCGCGCCCCCCCCTTCCATCCCCCCCCATCCCACCGGGCAGCTGGGGAAAGAAATACGAGAGAGGAAATTGTTTCCATAGGCGGATTACAATCTACCTTAATATCTGCTTGATTTAATTACCTCGTTAAATGATCAAAAGGGGGGGGGGGGGAGGGGGAGAGGCTTTTAAAGGGATTTAACCTAAAACAATGTTATTGCGGGTTAAATTTGCGTTGTGTGCGCGCATATATTTATGTGAGGGGGGGGGAGATAGAGCAGGGTCGAGCTATATAAAGCTATAGGGGGAAAAAAAACCCCCAAATCTGCAGAAGATTAACATTGGTGTCCGCAAAAACGCGCGTGTAAATGCGTTAAATGTTAAATGATTGGCTTAAGTGCGTGTATATATAATATATATATGTATTTATACAAGGGTGTGTAATAGCATGTGCATATAACCGTGTATGTCCCTTTCTTTTCATGCCCCGCGTGTATATATATCTTATATATATATATATATATTATATGTATGTGTGCGGGGCTTGGCGGTGTGCGTGTAATTTATAAAAATCTGGGTATTAAGGCGACCTGTGTATCTCTGGTCTGTGACATATAGCCACGTATCTATCCTATAGGCATAGATTTCTATATATCGACGCAAAGGCAACCCTCTACGTTACTCTATGAAATGGTGGGTAGATAAAATGCATGTTATATATACATTTTTCTCTCTCTATATATGTGCAAGCGCGTGTGTAGCTCTCATCGATGGTCCGTCCCGGTGGATGTATGTACGTCTGGATGTACCTATAGCTTTATAAATGCCGTCTGGAAGATGGATGCAGAGGGTGTGCGTATGTAGCGCGTCTCTCCGCGGGTTCAACGCGGCGGCAGAGCGGTGCCCTATGGAATCCATACCGCATCCGGATGCTTCCCGGAGGGATTCCCGCATCTCGGGAAAGGTGGGATGAGGCTTTGTCTCACCCCGGGAATGGGGAGACCCCGGGGGGGGGGGGGTGGATCCTCCCTTCCACCTCCCCATCCCTTCGGGGGGGGTGGAAAAAAAGGGGGTCCCCGATTTCTCCCCCACCCACCCTGCGGTCCCTGATTTCTCCCAGTTGGCAGTTGATGCGGGGGTTGAGCTGGGGGGGGCTGGTGGGGGGTGTTTTCTTGCAATTCTTTTGGAGAATTTCGGTGTTTTGGAAGCCGCCGGGCTTTAATTGATATTGGTTTAATTTTTTTTAAAAAAAGCCGCTCAGTTGGGAAATAACCGCAACACGGCGGGAAAGCCATCGCCGCTGCTCCAGCGGGATTAAATCCTGGGGAAAAACCTGCCCCGCCGCACGGGAGCCACGAGGATGTGTGTGTTCGGGGTGTTGGAAAAGAAAAAAAAAAGAAAAAAAGAGAAAAGAAGAGAAAACAAAAGAAAACAAAAGGAAAGAAGGGAAAAGAAAATAAGAGAAAAGAAAATAAGAGAAAATAAAAGAAAATAAGACAAAACAAAAGAAAATAAAGGGAAAGAAGGTAAAAGAAAATAGGAGAAAAGAAAATAAGAGAAAACAAAAGAAAATAAGAGAAAATAAGAGAAAGTAAGAGAAAAGAAAGAAAATAAAATAAAAAGAAAAGAAAAGAAAAGAAAAGAAAAGAAAAGAAAGATGAAGAGAAAAGAAAAGAGAGAAGAAGAGAGAAGAGAAAGAAAAGAGAAAATAGAGGAAGAGAAAATAGAAGAAGAGAAGAGAAGAGAAGAGAAGAGAAGAGAAGANNATAAAAAAGGTTGCTGTGTGTGCAGACACTGCAACGCCTGAGAGCAGCTCCAGACAAGCCCAAATCCGACACCCCGACAGCGAGCGCCTCTCTGCTTCCACATCCTACCTGAATTTCACCACTTCTGAGGGGAAAAAAAAAATAAATTAAAAAAAAATTTGATGAAACTGAAGTTACCGAGCGGGGGTTATGGGAGGGAATGAAGGGACAGGGGTAAATTCTTTTATTATTTCTTTTATTTCTTTACGGATGTGGGATTGAGCCCAAGATATTGGCGGAGTTTTCAATTCGGGACTTTTTTTTTTTTTTTTTTTTTTTTTGTCAATTGTGGGTTAATTTTGTTGGAGGGGGAGAGGGCTGCCCGGGTGCGGGTTTGTGCGTCGGTGGCTCTTTCAAATGGCCTGGGAGAAATTAAACGAGGGGAAAAGGGGGGGGGAAAAGGAGAGAAAAAAAAAAAAAAAAAAAAAAAGAACAAACTCAAAACCAGAAAAGAAACAAGAAATTCATTCACTCGTTGCCCTTCATGGCACCAAGGGCTGTTGATGGTCTCGGTTGGCGAATACTGGCCCGACCATGGAACCAGGCGCTCGCTGGTCATGGCCCAAATTCCCAGGATATTTGAAATATAGAGAAAAAAATAAAATATTTGTTTTTCATTGCGTGGCTGGAGCCCTCACCCACCCCCCCGGGGTTGTACCACCGCCCAGGAGCCGGGAAGGAGCACGGAGGGATGCTGAGGAGCGGGCTGGGATTTGGGGTGACTCCAGAAAAGGGGGACCCCATCTCTGATTGTCTCAGAACCTCGAGGTTCAGCCCCTTCCTCCCCCAAAAGTGGGCCTGGGTTGGAGTCGGGTGGGGGTGGCGGCGGGGGGAGGTCAGGATTGGACCCTTCCCCTCTCCACGCATCCAGGGACACTTGGTCTTTAATCGCGGTGGTTTGGGTGAAAAAAAATCCCCATATTTTTGGGGTTGATGGGAGAACGATCAACCCCCACTAAATTTTGGAGATAAATCCTTCCCGCTGACCCCAGATACGATGGATTTGGGTTGTTGGTTGGTGGGTTTTTTTCCAGAGAAAGGGCAAAATCGGGTCTACGACTCAAGTTGCGTGGTCATCCTCTTCCAAGGGCTCTTGCCTGGGGGAGGAGGAGAAGAAATTAAAATAAAAATTGCTCACACACAACCAAAACCCGAGGAACAGCTCGTTACCTCCCCGCGGGCGCGGAAGCCGGGTTTCCCCGGCCGTGACACCCCCCACAGCCCCCCCAGGGACACAAATCCAACCCATTTCTCCCTTTTCCCCACTCATTTCTTCCCGGCCCCGTTAGGAAACGCCACTGGGAATCGCCGGCTTCTCATTTTCCTTCCTTTTTTTAACCATTACCCCCCTGCCCGACACTGGCTGGATATTAGGTCAGCCGTGACGTCACTCCCGTGTTACCCTTGACCATGACTAGGCGTTGTTTGACCTTGACATCACGAGGAGAGGGGATAATAAGCGAGGGGACCCTCACCCTTGATCTTCTCCTCCCCAGCCAGCCCCAAAAGCAGCTCCTGTTTACAGATAAACAAGGTGTTATTCCGAGTCTAGACAGGCGGGCTAATGGCCAACAATAAAGCCCTGAAAAGGAAGTTTTCCCAAGTTTAGCCTTTTCTTTCCTTTGTAAGGAGGACTTTGAATGACTTCCCAACCTCAGCCTTTATGGCAAAATCCCGGACAAGGGGTTTCCCTCGCCCTTCTTCTTCTTTTTTTTTTTTTCCCCTCCTTCCAGCCAATTTCTTCCATTTTTTTATCTTTTTTTCTCTTTTTTTTTCTCTTTTTTTTTTCTTTTTTCATTTTTTCCTTTTCTCCTTATTTCCCTTTATCCTTTTCTCCTTATTTCCTTTTCTCCTTTTCTCCCTTTTTTCCTTTTATCCTTTTTTTATTTATTTATTTACCTCACCCACATTTGCCCCTATACTTTTTACATTTTTTTCCCCCTAATGCATATTTTTTTTTAAAAAAAAAAGAATAACTTCCCAATCTAGAGGGGGACTCTCGCAGCCCTGTGCTCAGTGCAGAGGTGAGTATAACTCTTAACTATAACTTTCTATTTATTATAAAAGCGCTTGTCTTTTTTCTTTTTTTTTTTTTTAAAAAGGGTTTTTTTTGTTGTTGTTAGTAGAGAAAGAGAAGAGTCTTCTAAAGGCTTTGCCAAGAAATTATTTAAGACACTGACAGCCAACACGGGGGGGTGTGCGTGTGTCCCCGCATCCCGCAGACTCCCGCAGCTCTGCTGGTTCCTTGCCTACAAACCGCCTTCTCTTCCCGACGCGGTTGAGCACATTTGGGGAAATCCTGGCGTTTATGGGTATTTAAGGGTTACATCCAGCAAAATGTCGCGTCTCCTGTCGCCCCCACTTCGCGGGGAAGCTGCGGGGAGCTGGACCAGGCGTGGGTTTAATAAACTCCTTTTCCTCCCCGCCACTTGCTCTTCCTTGACAAGGAACATTAAATAAGCGAGATCAGGCTTTTTTTTGGGTTCTCCCAACGCGATTTGCTCAAGAGTCGTGAATTCTAGACCATTAACTGGTTTGTTGTTACAGTTGTGGGGGGGGGGAGAGGGGGGGAAACAGCCCTCCAAGGGAATTACAGTAGAAAACGCCAACTTCTTACCCCCCCAAAAAAAAAAAAAAAGAGCTAGAGCTGTCGGACAAAGCCAAACTTCCCTAAAATTGGGGATAATTGGGGACTAAACCTGTGTTTTGCAACGGGTGCGGGCACCAGTTTGGCGTTAATCTCACGGGAGGAGAGGATCCTCTGGTGGCAAAGCTGGGGGGGGGGGGGGGGGGGAGGGGAGGAAAGGGGGGGGGCGGGGGAGATGTGTGTGGAAATAAATAATGCTGATATTCCAAGTATTTCACTATTCCTGGGACCTGCCGCGGTTCCAACTGGAACCGCCCCAAGATGATTTGTATTTTGGATGAGCTGAAGTGTCGTAGACATTTTTATTCCCATCCATTTTACCATTTCTCCACGTTATTTTCTCTCTCCCCCTTTTTTTAATTTTTTTTTTTTTTTCCCAGCTCTTACGTCTCCCATTTTACTACCCCCTGATATAGATATATATAAGTTGTCTTCTACACTTATATATCTATAAGCTCTCTATAGACACGCGTTTTCCACGTCAGAAAAGGGAGCGGGGGCAGGATTTGGTGATATATGGCTACCCCGAAATAACAGTTCTGTGGCCTTTCCAAAGCCTGTCTCTATTTTATTCCCCGTGTCATGTATCTATATATTTATTCGAAATACTTCCTTTTTGACCCTGGCAGCCAACTTCTTGTTCGAGTCACCGCGACTTCTTGCAACTCCCACCCAATTTGGGGGGAAACTCAGTTGAGCAGAAAAGCTGAGCCATCACGGGTTCTGGTTTTCCATCCTCCACACACACAAGGAGACCTTTTCATTTTCCTTTCCCTCCCCCCTTCTCCCATTTTTTTTCGGGCAGAAAGTTACATGGTGTAAAAACACGTGGTTTTTTATTTGTTTTTTATTTTTTTTTTTCCCAATGAGGGTTACATTTCTGGGAGAAAACTGAAAGTGGGGTTCACTCCTTCCCATCCCAAACGTAGATGTTTTGCTGGGGCCATGAGGTTGGGGGCATTTTTAGTGGGTTTGTTTTTATTTTTTTATATATATATATATTATTGAAGAGGCTGGAAGAGGGTAAAGGAGCGAGAGGCTGTTCCAGGGGGAGCCGGCAGCCGAGCTCAGCCCCGCGGGCTGTGCGGGGGGGAGATGAAATGCGGGAGGAGGAGACGGGGAAATTTTATTTCTCGGGCTTGGTGGCGAGGGGATGCGATGGGGAAAAAAAAAAAAAAAAAAGAAAAAAGGGAAGAGGAGGAAAGGAAGAGAAATCCCCCGCAAAAAACAGGGAGAGGAGGGGGAAAAGGAAGGGGGGGGGGGCAAAGCACAGAAATTTAGACCCAAAATTGGGGTTGTTTTCCCCGCGCGGTGAGAGATGCTCATCCGAGACAGTCATTAGCATAAGATGTCGATCCCATTCCCTACACTAGACACTGACCTTGAACTGAGGCGTTGTCATCTTGCTTTTTCCAGCCTCTTTTTCTCTCCCTCTTTTTATTTTTTTTCCTTCTTTTCTCGGGAGCTGGTTGTTTGTTTCCCCCCCCCCCCCCCCCCTCTCCCCGCACCCCGTTTCCCATGGGCAAGGAGTTTTCCCGGCTTCTTCCCACCAGCATTCCCCAAAATCTGATGGTGCAGAGGGAGGGGAGAAAAAAAAAACAAAACACCTCCCCGAGGATTATTAAATATCTGCCTCAAAAAGGTCTCTCTACCCGAAAATTTGGATTCCTGCAAATGAGGAAAGACTCAGATTTATTTTTTTTGTCCTAGGCTGAGCAACTTTTTGGGGGGAGGGAAAAAAAAAGAAAAAGGGTGGGTTGTTGAAAGCAATAGGAGGAAGAAATGGGGATATATTTTTGGCGCTGGGGGGGTGGTTGTGGACGGGGAAAAGCAGGAGGGCTCGGCTCAGACTTTCATTTTTAAGAACCGCTCAGGGCTCAACCTGAACCGGGAAACGCATTTTTAGTGAAAAAAAAAACAAAAAAAGAAATTCCGCGGGAATTAAGGATCCGCTTTAAAAAATCCTTAGGATTTTTTTAAAGTTTTTTCTTAATTTTATTTTTTTTTTTTAAAACCCTTTTCCTTGGAGCTGCTGCCCTCCTCAAGGCCACCAAGAGCAGGGAGCGACTCCCCGCGCTGTGCATCGCTTAATGTATTTCTGAGCACGGCTGCGGCATCTCCCAGCTCTTAAAAAGGGGAAAAAAAAATAAAAAAAAATAAAGGGAAGGAAGAATAAATAAAGGAACCGGGGGTGCCTTCCTCCCTCTCCCTTGCTGTGGTGCCCGCATTATCCCTCCACGCAGGAATTTGTGGTTCACTTGCTCCTCAGCTCAGCCCCGCAGCCCTGCCCGCATGTTTCCTGGAGGGAAAAAGTGAGTTTTGATGTATTTTAGTTTATTTTATTATTTTTTTTTCACACACGGCAAAAATCAAGGCGAATAAAGGAAAAAAAAAAAAAAAGGCTCAAATACCCGGGAAAAAAAAACCTAAACTATGTATTTTTCCAAGGTCTGGTGGAAAACAAAGCCGTGCAGCCGCCGGGGACGTCTTTTTGGGGGAATTTTCCACAGAAAAGAGCAAGGTAGAGAAAGATTTGGGTTGGGTTTGGAGTTGGGTTTTTTTTTGTTGGTGGTTTTTTTTTTTTTTTCTTCTCTCTTTTAAAAAACCCCCAGCAAACAAAGCCAACTCAGATGGCGACCTCCGGGGATCACGTGCTCATTTTTATATAAACTATTCCTCCCCGGGCTTTGCCCAGTTTCTCCTGCTGCTCTGGGAGACATTGCAAGCAGCTTTTTTTTTTCGCTTATACCTGCAGGGAGAAAAATTCCTTGGCGAGGTTTAAAAAAAAAAAAAAGAGAGAGAAAAGGGAGGAGGGGGGGTTTAAACTTTCATTCTAGCAAAAATATTTCTAGTAGTCGTATTTCTTCCTTCGCTGTGTAGGAAGGTATCTCTCTGCAAGGTATGTATGCAGCGTCTCCAGAGGCGTGCCAGGGAGAAAGAGGGATGGAATTAGGGAAAAATTGGGGTTTTTTTCCACTTTCAGGAGCTGTCCATGGAAGGGGAAAAACCCCTAAAGGCGTTATTTTATTGGCACCTGATTTTTCTTGCAGGGCTGGGGTGGGGGCTTGGCTGAAACCCCAGTTTTGCCAAAAAGAGGGGGGACCAAAATATAAAATAACGATGTTAGGCTTGAGAAATATCTAAAATATTGCCGAGGGAGGGTGGTTTCTGGGCTGGGAAGGCGACAGTTGGGGAGGTGCGGTTGCACCCAGCCGGCTCAGCCTCCGCGGAGCGCCTCCGCCCCCGCGCAGCGGTTTTACCTCTACAGGAATATTTACGGTACTTTGCAGAGTCAACCTGGCAAGGGGAGCGCTGGGGAGTTGCTTAAGGCAGGGAGGAATGCAAAGCCATGCAAAAATCCAGCAAACGGGGTGGGCATTTGGGTTTCTTTAAAAATATATATATAAAAAAAATAAAAAAAAAAAGGAGGGAAGGAGTGAAGGGAACAAAAAAAAAAAAAAAAAAGGAAAGAAACACCCCAGGAAAAAAAAAAATCTAAATAAAACACCCTTTGCTTGTTCCCGGTTTCCACACAATGCACCTTTTTACCTTTTTTTATAGTTTTGGGGTTGTTTTTTTCTGCCCCCAACGTATTTATTTTGCACTGAAAGGCGGCGATATTGATTTTTTTATTTTTTTTTCATGCCTCGTATTCCTTTGCAGCAGCTCCTCCTCGGGAGAAGGGGATGGGTGGGAGGAAGAAGAGCTCCGTCGTGTTACGAGGGCAGAATATATCGCTATAAGGTGGCGAGAAACCAGCTCCGCGTGTGCGTGTGTGTGCGTGAGTGTGCGTGAGTGTGTGCGTGAGTGTGTGCGTGAGTGTGTGTGTGTACACACCTCTGCTTCCAGGGGTGGGGACCAAAGAAATGGGGGAAAATAATATTATTATTATTATTCTTTCCCAGAAACCAAGGGAAATAAATGAGATTTGAGCGTTCATTCTATACGTGCAAGCGCCTTGGTGCATATGGGATATATACCGGGTAAATTTAGGCTCTTTCTCTCTCTATATATTTATATATAACCCGGCTTCTTCTGGCTGCTTTATTCGACACAGATCATTAATAAAAAGCAATAGAGGATTGTTAAAAATAAAATCTTCCAGCCCTTTTTGAGAGAGGGGCAAGAGCCTGGGAAGAGGTTGCATTTTCCCAGCTCATGGTCGGAGGAGAGGGGGGAGAAATGATGATAAAAATAATAATAAATACTAATAATTTTTTTAAAAAGGAGTAAAAAAGCTCACAAATAGCCCCCAACTCTCCCCTCCCACCCCGCGTAAATATGAGCCTGTTGCGGGCACCATCATTCGTCTCCTTAAAAAGCCCGTAAACTTTATATGACACAATATCTAATAGTAATTTATTGGGGAGATACTGTAAATTCGAACCGGTTTAGTTAATAAAAGAGCTAATTAATGAGAGCCGGCCTCGCTTTGGCGCAGGGTGGAGGGGCCCCGTCCGTAGTGTTGCCGGGGGAGCAGCGGTTTTGAGGCAAAATCCTCGCCTATCGATTATCTTATGCTAAAGATGACATTTTAGGGCGCTTCGCGATTCTTCAAGCCAGCGCTGGGAGCCATTGCCTTTTTTTTTTTTTTAATAGAATGCTTTATGAGATTTTTTATGATTTTTTATGATTTTTTTTATGAGGGGGGGGTGTGAAGAAGTGGAGGGGGGGGGAAGAAAAGGAGTAAAAAGGCGGAACTTGCTGTTGTGTTTTGTCTCGGCTGCCAGGGGAGGGGAGGGGAGGCTCAACCCCCCCCCCCCCCCCCCCCTCCCCCCCCACCCCCCCCCCCCGCCCCCCCCCCCCCCCCCCCCCCCCCCCCCACGCCCCCCCCCCCCTCCCCCCCCCCCCACCCCCCCCCCCCCCCTTTCCCAGCGCAATTTGGGGCTCACGTGACCCCCCCGGACCAATAGGGCCGAGCCGTCGGTTTAACTATGTTTAATGTCAGATAGCAATAAAGTAGAAGCTTTCGGTCAGGCCCGCGGAAATGGGCGAGCACAACCTCCTTAATCCCGGCTTTGTGGGACCTCTGGTGAACATCCACACGGGAGACACCTTCTACTTCCCAAATTTCCGGGCTTCCGGAGCCCAGCTACCCGCTTTGCCTTCCCTCTCCTACCCCCGCCGGGAGAACGTCTGCTCCTTGCCCTGGGCATCCTCGGAACCCTGCAACGGGTACCCCCAACCCTACCTGGGTAGCCCCGTCTCCATTAACCCTTCCTTCGGTCGAGCCTGCGACCTCGCCCGGGTGGAGGAAAGCAAATGTTATTACCGGGAAACTTGCTCGGAAAACAGCGGGCTCAAGAGGGAGGAGAGGGGTAGGGACAGTGCTTTGCTGCCCCTCGAATCCAGCCTCCCCAATGGCCTGGGGGGCGGTTTCAGCAAATATGACTATCCCAGCGGCGAGGGGGTGGCCCCCCACGACCCTCCGTCCTGCCAGTCCTTGGAGTCAGACTCCAGCTCCTCTTTGCTCAATGAAGGGAATAAAGGCACCAGCGGAGAAGCGGGGGGTTTGGTGTCCCCCCTGAATCAAGGCAGCACTTTAGGCACCGGTGGTAAGACCCGCGAGAATGGAAAGGGGGGGGGGGGGGGGGGGGCGCGGGGGGGGGGGTGCCGGCTCGGGGGGTGCTCCGTGGTGTAATTCCTGGGCTCAGCGGCGTGTCTATATGTGCCGAGACCGCTAGGGGTAGCACCGAAATCCCGAATGTTTTATTAGGTGGTGCTTCTTTTAAAAGAAAAGGCTATAAACATGTAAATATCCCATAAAAAAAAAAAAAAAAAAAAAAAAAAGAGAGAGAGAGGGAAAGAGGGGAAGGAGGAGGAGGGGGGGGGGGGGGGGGAGAGGAGAAGAGAAAGAGTCCTCTGGTGGCTGCGCATCCCTGCGCGGCGCGGAAGGCCGGCGGAGCGAGCGGGCGGCTTTTTGGGGCCATCGCAGAGGTGTGTCTGCCCGAGGGAAGGGGGGAAAAGGGGGGGGGGGGGGGAAGGATGCGTAAAACAAGAAGCCCCACAGCTCTCACAGATGGCATTGGGGTGCGGGTTTCTCCCTGTTAGAGGAGGAGGGGGGTCCCCAGGTTTATCGCCAGCTCCCTGCCCCCCCTTTTTGCTCCGCGTCCCGGTTATAACGCTCCCCCACCTTTCCCATCCTCTTCCTTCTGTGCCCGCCCTACGCTTCACCCCGGGAGGCAGTTGGGGGCATCCCTAAGCCCCCCACAGTGGGGGGACCCTGTGGACAACGGGGAGGTGCAGAAAGGGGGTGCTGGGGGTACCCCCTCTTTTTTTTTTTTTTTAAGAAAAAAAAAAGAGGTCTTTGGGGCGGGTTTTGGGGGGTTTTTTTTGTGGGTTTTTTTTTTTCCCTTTCCCAAATGCTCAACTCTCCCCCCCCCTTTGCCAGGTGCTCCTTGGTACCCGATGCACACACGGTCCCGGAAAAAACGCAAACCCTATTCCAAGCTGCAGCTGGCGGAGCTGGAAGGGGAGTTTATGGTCAATGAATTCATTACTCGCCAAAGAAGGAGGGAGCTCTCAGACCGATTAAACCTGAGCGACCAGCAGGTGAAGATCTGGTTCCAGAACCGGCGTATGAAAAAGAAAAGACTCCTCCTGAGAGAGCAAGCCCTTTCTTTCTTTTAAAGTTCGAGAAGCGGCCGTGTCGGGTATTAAAAATTAATCATAATAACAATAACCATGATACAAACAACAGCAACAGCAAAATAAATCCCACATAGACTCTCTAGAGTTCAACCGAGCTCCCGGGACTTCACCTGACCACTCTTAAACCCCCCCACCCCTCCCTTCCCAGAAAGCAATGAATAAAGAAAGAATATTAATAAATAACCAGTTTCCCTTAAAATATGAAACCCGACAGCGAGGAAAAAAAAAAACAAACCCAAAAAATATATAAATAAAATAGTAATCCATCTTCTCCGCCGGGACAGACGGCTTCCAGAGATGCTCGGCGGGATGAAGGGGAGGTTTTCAGTGCGAATTTAGACGATTTTCCTTTGCCAGCAGCACAGGTAGGGTTTCCGTGCAGCACCGGGCATCGTCGGGACCGTCGGGGGCCGCCGGTCCCTCCCCCCTAACCCCCCTCCGCACCCCGCAACCCCCCGCCCCGCTTCCACCCCCGCCCGGCTTCGGTTGGCGGCGAGAGCGGGGTTGAGGGTCCTGCGGGGGGGTCCTGGACCTTCTCCTGGGGCTACCACCCTGGGTTTAGGGCTGGTTTGGTGTTTAGTGGGAAAGCGGGAGCGGGAAAATAGTTAAAAATAAAGGAATAGAAGCAAAAAAAAAGGCAAAAAAATAAAAAAAGAGGGAAGAGGATGCGGAATGATCCTAAAGGACCGGCCCCGCATCCTTCTGAAAGATGCTTCTTTTTAGGGCACGGTGTGACCCAAGATGTGTCTTTCTCGGTCTAAATTGAGGGTTGGCGAGTAATTAGTATATCTAGGCTTCATCAGGGTCTCTAGGCTTAATGAGGATCTCTCGGAAGAGGCGCGAGACAAAGGCTGGGATATACCCCGGTATAGCTATACCATAAACCGGGGGGGTATATCACCGTCCCTAGAGATATGAGGCTTTGATGCAGGCGCTGGTGTTGTCCTCAACGCCCGAATTGCAGAAGGAGAAGGAAAACGCACACACCTCCCCTTAGAAAACCCTCCCAGGAAAAAAAAAATCCCCCAAAATAATCCAAAACCCCCCCTGAATTTCCTTCCACTTAAACGGAGCCTTTAGGAGATTTATTCTGTCTCCTGTGGGAATTCACCGCGTTCCTCTGCACAACCCCAAAATTCTATCCTTCCTCTTAAAAAAAACCCCAAAACCCCCAAAATTTCTTTGAAACAGCTCTACCGACGGATGGTGTACGCTGTTTATTAATGACAATGTAGGAAAAAAGGGAGAAAAACCCCTTCTTTTTGGTCCCCTCGGGTGATAACAGCCTGTTGGAGCCTGAGGGAGTCGCATCTTTCCTTCCCTGGGAGAACTCGGATCATGCGCTTTGTCGCTATTTTCCCAATTTATAAAGAGGAGATTGGGGTCTGGGGGGTTGGGGGGGGGTGTTTAAGGCAATATATCTCATCCAGCCGTCGCTCCCTTCCCCAGCTGCCCATCAAGAGAAAAACAAGAAAAAAACAACCAAAACCCTGCAGTTTTCCCCCAAGGGTGATGTTTTCTTTACCTCCCTATAAAATCCTTCCAGGACTGGGGTCTTTGGGGTGCTGGGGGGGAGGGGGGGGGGGTTGGCTCCTTAAAATCCTACCTGCCTTT
>BJBW01010268.1:6564-19721 GCA_004320125.1 Scolopax mira
TGAAGGTGTCCCTGTCATTGCAGGGGGTTTGGACTAGATGACCTTTAGAGGTGCCTTCCAACCCAAACTGGTTTATGACTCTATGGTTCTATTGACAGATGGATAGTAAGCACAATTTGGGCTGGATGTTCTGGTGTCTGTACATCATTGCCTATAGCATAGTCTCTGCCTTCAAAAATTCAGACCACAACATTCTAAGGTATTTGAACAAAATTATGTATAAAGGTCTAGAAAGAAGAACTGAACACTGTTGTTTATTATGTTTCTTAGAGAGAAACTCAGTTTTATAGTAATTTTCATATTAGAAGGTTACTTAAGTATAATTTAAGGATGTTTCACAGGAGAAAAACACTGAAGAGGAAGATTATTAGTAAAATTATTTTAGATTATTAATTGTGGCATCTAAGTCTTCATTCACTTTCAGTTACATCTTATTTCCCTTGTTTCAAAGCAGTATCAAACCTGCTGGCTTTACCTGGCTTTTTCACATTGGCTTTTGGGCTGATTTGTCTTGCCTTTAATTCATATTTCACAGTTCTGTTTCAATGCAATTTTAGAAGCTATAAATATTCATTTGCATTTACAAGTTGATGCAATTAATCTTTTGAGCTTCATTCTTTTTCTTCACTTTAAAGTTTGAAAGTGCTGCTTCTTGGGTAATCTTGAAAGTGAGAAGTATTAAACTATCTATCATTCCCTTTAGGGTTTTCCTGGAACTAGAGGAGAAAAGGTCAGTGTGACAATAGAAAAATGTATAATTTAACAATTGAAAGTTATGTAAAAAAAAAGTAACTGTAGAAATGAGGTTGGGTTTTGATGTAGTGAAATCTAAAGGTCCCACTGAGAAATTAAAACTAGCATCAAGAAGGAATACAGTCTTGTGACTTGGGCTGGGATGCTAAAGTGCTAAAGAAGTGAGCTTGACATCCCATCTTCATACGAGCAAGTTACCACAGTGCACCTCACTACAGTTTCCCCATCTGAAGCTGTAGAATGTTATAATAATCCTTAATTGTTGGTCTAGTTTGTTTAGACTATATATACTTTGGAATAGAGACACTTTTTACTGTAAGACCATACTAGTGAGACCTGAACTTGGATGAAGTCAACTGGGGGGGGGAAAATCAAGTTTGGAAGTATTCCATCCAGGAAAGGATGTATTTAAAGTAATTATCTAGGGAGAATGAGTTCCTTTTTCTACAAGCCTTACTTTTAATCCTGATATAATATCAATGACAGTAATAAGAAAACATTTTAGGGTATCTACCATATACCTCATTTGGGAGATATTACTACATGCTGTGTGACTCCAAATAACACTTCATGTAGTGAAAATATCTTTTGCTTCCTTGTGAAGTGGTAGAAATTGAGCTGTTGTCACCCTGTTATCTCTCTCCAGGGATCCAGAGGTGATAGGGGTGACAAAGGAGTCAAAGGAGACCAGGTAATTTCCTTTTCCAAATGTCTGTGAGCTTTAGCTGAACAAGCCCATGAGGTCAAATGTAATTCTGAGAGCAAAACCCAGGAGCAATATGGAGGAAGGGAGTCTGGAGGCATCTTCCTGGGAGGGCAAGAATGGCAAAGGCAGGCAGTGGTCCTATCTGATGGGAGGACAGTGGGACAGCCACCACATCCATGTGTCCCCCCCAGCCTGTCAGGGGAGTGATGGGGCAGAGGGGGTTTCCCTGGAGGTAACCTCAGTCTCTCCAGGCCTGTGCAGTCCAGAACCACGACAGCTTGCCAAAATATTTTTGGCTGGTGATATGAGAATGCTGGGAGGGTGAAGAAAAAAACCAGGTGAGATTAATGACTTGGGGGTTCTTTAAACTAAGAAAGGAAAAGGAAAATGCTTTTGATGTAAATGGAGAAATGCCATTCCCAAATGCAGGCTTTGGGAATTGTCCAGGTAGCAGGGTTGCCTGTAGATAAAGCACAACCAGGTTGTTTTGACAGAGGAGAGGAAGCAGGCAACAGAAGATCTGTACAAGTGGCTTTACCATAAAATTTTGGTTTTTTTCCCCTTTTACTTTTTAGGGAGAAATAGGCTTTCCTGGAATGCTGGGACAAAAGGTAAATGGGTGTGATGTACTGGGAAGTTGTGTTAAGTGCTGGCATAAAGCCAATTAATGGCATCAGGGATATCCTGGAAAGTATAAGGAATTGAAGGTCTTCTTTCTTGACTCAATGGCCAACTCTTCTTGGACTTTAGCTTTAGGCTTTTCATCTTAGGAGAAAACTGAGATGTAGCTGTTTGTTCTTGTTTCTCTTTTTTCCCCTGAACGTTCTTTTAGTCATAATCTTCCTCCTGTATAACATGTTCAAATTCTTGATTATAGAACCATAACTGGCCTAATTCTTTGGGTGTCATTCATTTCAAGATTATAAATATTTGCTTCTTGATACTCGGAATCAAATGGCACTATTAGAAATAGCAGTGGTAATCCTGACCAGTTTTGGTATCATCATTATTCTGTACTTAAACAACAATCACAATTCAGATATTGTTTTATGGATAGAAATCCTACATGACAATAATTTTTTTCCCTGAGTGACATTATTTCACATGCATCTTAAGTGCAAAACAAGATATGGCCAAAAGGGACAGAGAGCTTTGCTAACCTTGACCTCTCCAAGTCTGAGCATGTTTCAGATCTCTCAATTTGGCTTTCCCCTTAGAAAATTATTTTTCAGGGAGATTTGGGTAAATTGTGAGAGATATTTTTCACTTTATGCTTCTTTTAAAATATTTTATTATAATTTTGATATTCTGAGAAACAAAGAATGCCAGCACTGTCCAGAGGAAACACATGAATTAGAGCACCATTGACCTGCTGTCTTGTATAAAGCAGGTATAACCATGGTAATATGCATTTCTGTTTTTATGTCCTGTTTCCTTCCCTCCATACCCACCAAGGGAGAGATGGGCCCGAAAGGACAATCTGGAGTACCAGGACACAGAGGACCCATAGGAAGACCTGGAAAACGAGGCAAACAAGTAGGACCATTCCCCTGACTCCTGGTGTCTGTGTGGTTGTGGTGTAAGATTGTGCAGTCTGCGCTCTGATGGTACCATGTGCTTTGTCACAGTGGGACTGGGCAGAAGCCATGGAACACCTTACATGTGTGCACAGGCAATGCAGGAGTTAAAGCCCCAGCTTTAGGGCTGGACCCTTATCAGTAGCATTCAGCTTCCTGACCATGCAACTTGGGGAAAGTTGTATTTTCCCTGGCTTGGTAATGAACTCATATATATGATAATGAACTCATATAATGAACTCATGAATATAACTTGAGCAGATATCAAATGCCCCTTTTGAATACTAAGCAACACAGAGATACAGTCTAAACTCCACCTGATGGATGGGTAGAGAGTTGGAGCAAGGTCCAGGTGTCAGAGAGCGTGGGGTGTAATGCCATGGGGTCCTTTGCTTTGTAGATCCCTTGCCCTGAGGCTGATTTAGAGAGCAGAGCTGCTCGATTTACAGGCAGCTTGCTAGGCTGCAATGGCAAATGGGATATATCCAAAATTCAACACATTTCAGCCTGCCCAGGTGGCATTCTCTGCCCCTAGCAAAAGCAGGTTCTTGAGATGAGTGAAAGAAGGAAAACCTTGGGTTTCTGGGTCTCTGAATGAGGGAAGGATTGCTGTGGATGCTACAATAAACCAGTGCCCTCTCCTCACCTCTGGGCAGACATCAGCATCTTGCAAGGGACATCCCATTGCCTGTCCATTAATTTTCTTCCTGGCTCACCAGTGCAAAGAGCTACACTATTTCTGCTGGCAAAAACACTGCTCGTGTGCACTGGTAGTGACCGCCTGTACACTAAGAATGGTATGCTGTAATGGATTGAACTGGTGTGTAGTCTGTGGCAATGAAAACCACCGGTCTGTACATCCAAACCCCAGTCCTGTATTACACTGTCATACACTCCTGGTTTCTAGCACATGCACTACGTGTGTATGCAGTGTCTGTTTAGGCCCACCTGGAGGATGCTTCCTGTCCACACCATCCAATTTGGTTGAGTTAGGCTTTGCCCAAGCCCAAGCTCTGGTCAAGACAGATCTGCTTACAGAACCACGAAACCTTGGAGATGTCCTACACACACCACAAAAAACCAGAGCACCAAAACATCCTCTCTGTTTTTCCCTTTTCTTTTGTTAACACTAAACCAAGATTGATTTTCTTTTGGATTGGTCATATAAATATGACCGTTCTCACCATAGTACTGCATGCCAGGGACAGATTCTTCTGCTCTGAGAAAGGTCAGGAAGACACATATTGACCTTAAGGGATGGTAATCTCATATGGAAGCTGTTCAGGACTGAGATGGTTGACAAATATTCCTTATTTAGAGCTTAAAATTATTAAGATGGCAGAACTATTGTTTCAGATGAAGTGTAAGGACCAGGAATTATGTGGGAATTTGATACTGACTCCTCCATTATAGCATTTTCCAAGGAGGAGGTAGCAATATTGATATAGTTACCTGCTCAAGCCACCAAATAGGCCTCTCTGAACGCACCTTTCCTTGTGTATTTATTTTAAGCAACGGTATTGGGGGTACAAAGGAGACCAGCTTCTGGTGCTCTGAATTGCCACCTGCAGAGCCTGTTTCTTTCCACTGACTGACAGGGCAGGGAGTCTGTTCTCCCTAGGCTGACTTTGGTGTTAATGGGCATCTGCTCGGATACAGGAGCTTGTTACAGATGGTTAATGGGCTCAGCTGAAAGCATTTTATTTGCAGTCTGGTTATGCCCAGTGTTGCAAACAGAGGCACATGCCTGCTTCACTGTTGGTCTGATGCCATCAGTTAATATCTGAAGTGAAAGAATAGCCAGCATGGGGAAAAATTAAAGGTTGGGTGTTAGGGAGGGAAATAGCAGGTCACCAAGTAAGGAAAGTATGAGCAATGTAAGTCTGATAGGTGACCCAGAAGAAATATTTTTTTTTTCCTTGATTTGACAGGTTTTAAAAGCTGATATGTGCTCTTTGCTGGTTTGTGGTTTGTCTCTTTTTTTCTTTTTTTGAAAACTATGCTCATCTATCCTGCCAAAAGTAATGTGCGTGGAGCATCTTTCTGTAGCGTAAGGCAAAGAGGACATAGTGCCTGCAGATCAACCTGGACACCCTGCACTTCCTACTTGACCTTAGATGTTTTGTTAGATCACGCAGTGTCTTGATCAAAAAGTGGTGATGTAAGGTGTGTTATAATTTAAACCAACCATCAGTGTGACTGGAATTATAACCTGGCCCTAAATTAGGAATTCCAGGCCCAAGACTTAGTACATAACCCCTTCAAGGTGCCATGAAAGAAATTGCAGCATTGATCTTCTGCAGGAAAATGATGTTTCCTTCTGTCATTGGTGAACTAGCTATTTTCTTTCTTTTTTTCCTAATCCTTTGTAAATACTCGAGACTGGCATTTTAAGGTTCTGTGGGTCTGGGTGCTGCCTTTAAGTGCTGTAGTTATCGTCTGCCTGTTTGTTCAGCTGAGAGGATAGTTTCCATCAACATGGGGCCATTTCCTGTCCCTTGATCCAGCTGACATCCCTAGATAAAAGCAGCTAAATTAGGAAGGTGTTACTTCCACTTCCATTTTGAGATACGTCTTGATTATCTCACTGATTTCTTCAGCTCTCTTCTGCCTCTGCTCTTCCTAAAAGGTGGCCAGGAGGTGGAAGTCGCAAGCCCCAGCCCCGCTGCCCTCAAATCGAGATATTACACCCAAAGTTTCGTAACTTGTGAATCAACTCTAAGAAGCAAGTTTAGGGTTTCAACCTTAACATGGAAGAATGATTTTAGATAATGTTGTTGTGAAAGAAGGGAGAAGAATACAAATATTGTCCATGGGAAAAGCTTTTCTGAATGCAATGGGTGCATATGAAAAGAAACAAGTCAAGAATATTTAATATAAATCTTTGCCCTTACGATTTAATCTCTCTATGCTAAACAAAGTAGCATTAAGCAATCATTCTTCCAAAGCAGGAGACACAGGAGACATTTTCAGGCAGTACATCTGACTTCCCACAGACTTCTTTGGGGCTACAAAATCCTGGTCTGCTGGTTCTGTGTCACATAAGGTAAGAAGTAACTAGGGAACAGCATCAATGACAGTCACATAAATCCTGGAATATTTTGATGGTACAGAGTTTACCTAATAGGATTAAACAAAGCAAATATTCAATTAGTTCTTTATGGGCCATGGCAAAATCAACCTTCTTCTGCTGAAATGGTACAAGTGACATTCAAATGTATCCATGGAATACGATATATCATATCGCAAATTATTTTAGCCTATATTACTGTATATGCTTAATTACTCCGAAATTAGACATGCAACCACTCATCATGTACCCATGGATGCACATTAACTTGAAATTACACTATCTTCAAATAATTCCTCTCCTTTGTCACGAAAGGAAAGCTTACATAGCACACACCATCTTTGTTATGCTAAATAATGTAGGCTCTTACATAAAAGTCAAGTCAGACACTTAACCTTTATGCTGTGTAATACACTTCTGAAATACAAAGCTGAGAAATCCAAACAGGATTTTGCAGGAAGATAAATACCATTATTTTTAATTCAAGGAGCAAAAATAGGAATTTGCTGAACAGTTCTAGGGTGAAACTAGTGAAAATGCCTAAGGGTATGGCTGTTCAAACAAGCTCCCAAGAGGCAAATTAGGACTTATTTTGCAGAATGATAGCTATTGTATGGTAACTGTGTGCAAACTCATCTCCCATAGGTAGTTTTACAGCATTCTGACTGAGTGATAAGGTACCAGAGGGACACCATTTGTCAGCGCAGTGTTGCCACACACTAGCTTGCATTTTGTAAGGCCAAGTCCTTGCTTGCCTTGCAATGATTTTTTTAACAGAGCTATCTATACCCATGGTGAAAGTCAATGAGACACAGGAGTCCAGGTATCTAAAGTACTTCTGAAAACAGTGTGGGCCACAAAGTTATTAGTGTGCTTCTGAAAGACTGCACCCTAAGACTGGGAATTGTCGCTCTGGCAGCCCTTGCCAACTCCTTTTTTTTCTGCCACTGTGTCTTAGTGTAGTAACTAAAGATTTCCAGGGTCACCTATTTCAGCTCCACCAGCCTTTTCTTTCTGAGCTGCACTGACTCCTAGAGAGCTACCAGGGGTAAAAAGGCATCCTTAAAGCAAGGCCACCAAATGATTGAAGTCAGAGCAGGGTGATTCCTGACTCCACACAGAGCAGATCTTTAGGAGTAGAAGGCCTGCCTGGATGTGCTTTTCTGTGTCCGCATAGAAGAGGACAGCACCTCTTCCCTGGGGTGGTGGCTATGAAGCTCATGCTGAGTGCTCCTACTGGCAAACGTCTTAGCTCTCTTGAAAGGGAAGTCAGTGCTGTCTGGAAGAGTTATTAATAGTTGAGCAACAAATAGTTGTCTCTTCTCTCCTAGGGGCTAAAGGGAGACATTGGACCTGCAGGTATCATGGGTCCACCTGGAAGGCCTGGTCCTTCTGGCCAGCCAGGCCCCCCTGGACCTTCAGGATCAGGTAAGCAAGAGATCAAGTGATTTCTGAAACAGTGTCCCTGCTCCCTATGCCTTCTTGACTCATTGTGTACACCCACATGGGCACTTTGTTTCCTTCTCCACTGACAGCAAGGAGAGGATTTCTTCTGAAGGTAAGTCATGACATCCTTGTCCATTATAAGGACTATATATGTTACATTAAAGCCTACATCACGGCTTTTGATGTTTCAAATAAAACTAAAAACATGACCTGTGGGACTTTGGTAGATGGGGATGATGAAAAGCCATCTGGAAGCCTTGGAGGGACTAGTTAATCTCCATCAAAGGTCTGCTGCTTCACCAGATACCCTGGCTTACAGTGAAAGATTGTGATTTCTAATCAGCCAGAACATATCACCCTGTGCAGATCTGTGAAAGAAAAACAGATGAGACTCAAGTCACAGTGGCAGTAAGAAAAGAAGGGAAGAGAATGAAAGGGGTAGAAGTCAGAGGGGAAAAAAAAGGTGGTGAAAAACCCTCTCCCCCTTTAGTTAAGTGCTGTAGATCTATGCTTGCTGCAATTCTGCATGTTGTAAAAATCATGAGAAAAATCTCACTGATAATTGTACAGCTTCAAAGCTATGCATGCACGTGAACTCTAGGCAGCTTGTGAGACCAAGTGTAGGCAGGAAGAACAACACATGACCCACAATGTTCAGTGAGAGTGAACCTTCAGGCAGGGTTTTCTCAACGCAGATATATACTGAAATACCTGAAAAGAAAAACAAAACCGGTTGGGAAATACTGTTGCCTTGAAAGGACAACACTTGCTTGCACTGCAACCAATCTGTTCAATGTTCTCTTTCATTTTCCTTTCCATTTTTTTTCCCCCTTGCTTACATCAGTGGGCAGGAGGTCTCTTCTTGTGGTGATGTGAAAATGGTACATCTGTGAAGCAGGGGGCTGCTCCAAAATCTTCACATACCTCGTGTCTCCTATTATGAAACATCTTTGTCTTGAGTAAATTAGGTGGAAGTTTTCAGAGGACAGAATTTTCACCATGCGTGTGGGAAGGCAGCCAGGGTCTTGAGATTACTTTTTAAAGGCTTTATTCCGTCCACAGAAAGTTTATGTGTGAGGCTTGTTAATCTTTTTCCTCTAGAATATAAATTCTGATCCTAAAAGACCTTTCTGTAATGATGTCATTGCTTGCAGTATGGACGTGTTGGCTCATAGTCTAATTCTGAGAGTAGCACATCCTTGCCAAAGTCTGAAAGTCAAAAAGCAGTATTTTTAAATTTTTTTATTTGTAGCCCTCCTGTATTTCTAGTTCAGTTTTCTTGTGCAGAAAACTTTGAGACAGCATTGCTTAAGAGATTGTACAAATGCACAAGTCGAATGTATTGTGGATGTCTATGAGTCTGACTCTAATAAACTTGGTGCATAGGTGCTGCAGAGTGATCTGTGTGTCCAACATGTCCTGAATTTCTGTAGCTTCAAACAGGCTGGCATCTATTCTAAGCAAATTATCTCTTTCTTTCTCTGTAATGTTGGTAGAAAAATTTAAAATGTGATCTGAAATAATATTATTTTGTATGGTACAAACTTGAGTCTTTCTCCTGATGTGCTGGAATTAGTGGTAACCCCTTCAGTGGGTTTGGTGGGAGATGTAAATATCTGAAAACTTAGGCAAATGCATATATCCACCTGTTCTCTAATTTTTCCTCTAAGGCTGCATTTGTTTTTGTGTATTAACATCACAACAAGGCAACCTATTTTGCTTCCTAGGGCAATTCGCAATAGGACCAAAAGGGGAAAGAGGACTTCCAGGGCCTCCAGGAAGATGTCTCTGCAGATCCCCACAATACATGAATAACCCAACATATGAGGAATCTGTCTTTGGACACAATTATCCAAAAGTTCCGGCGGTAAGCAGTTTTTCTGGGAGAGGATGTGAGTGATTCTTAAATATTTTTGTTATTAGAGGTGTTGTATTCGCTAATGGTTTGGATTTATCAGGGAAGGTGTCCGTGTGTGGGCATTGCGTTACTTCTAGTACACAAACCTGTCCATGCAGAAGAGTCTGGTCTCATAACGAGTCTGAGGGTTGTGCAATTGAGGCACTAAAATGTAGCTGTTTCAAACCATCAGTAATGTAGCTTGTGTTCAGAAACCTCTTCACAAGCCTGAGGACCCCTCTTCCATGTGCTGCTGTAAATGTATAACCTGTTCTTTTTATTTCAGTAAATTGAAATGTATTTCATATTGGTCAGCAAAGTAGGCATTTCTTTCTTGCTTATTTTTGATATCTTCTTCTGCAAAGACAGTGATCTCAGAACTGAACATTTCACGTATAAGTTAGAACTTTCCCCAAAGCACAGACCCTCTACTTTGAACCGAAGAGGAATCTTCTCCACAAACCATGGGAGCCAGGCTTCTGAGCTCCTGTCTGTAGACATACACTTTATAGAGCTAATTTCAATCTCTGGCCTTCTGGAAAGCATTTTTACAAGCAAATTTGACAAAGTACTTTCAAGGACAAGTCATTGCTGGAAAGAGACCTAGCAATCTTTCATCTCTAATTTCTTTGGGCTTTTTAAATACTATTTCTGTACTTTTCCTTCTGCTGGGGCCTTATCTTATTATTCTGTGCATTGTAGCACTTAATCAGCAATGAAAATACTACCTTGCTAATGCATAGCCCAGCCTCTCCACTCATGCAAGTGGATATTGCAGGGTGTCTGGTCGTCTCTGAATGGCAATAAGCAGCAATTAGCTTTGCTGACATTCCCATCTGTCACTTTGTCAGAAAGCTGGTACAGTGTGTGAAAGGGCCATACTCACAATGCTCTCCATTAAACTGGGTGATTGAACTCAATCTTTTGCATGAGTGTGCTGCAAGTCTTGACAGCTGCTCGCTCATCCCTGCCTTGCGGTACAAAAAGCCCCATTATTTTTAAAACTTAATGGTGAGAGAAGAAAGTGCATGAGATAAAAGTGCGTATCACATCTTGCTGGACACTGCAGAGCAGCACTCACCCTTTGCCCACCCCATTTCATTTACTCCCTCCAATGTCAAGGGCAAGAGCTTAAACATTGCTATTATTTATTCTGTTCAGATCCCCTACTTTGTACCACTTGAAAATTGTGGTCAGGGTTTCTATAGCTCCACATGGAAAAGACACAGAGAAGATGCTCTGTGTCCCCAGTCCTCATGTTGTGTGGTTCTCCAGAGCAGTGTCCTACCACAGCGGGTCCCTACTGCAATCACCCACCAACTCCTCCAGGGGAACTGCCAGGGGAGGGGAGAGGCTGGGAAACAAAGCACTGGTTTTCTGTCATTCCATTTTTTTCAACCTTTTGCAGTTTCAAAGGCCAGTATCTGTAACAGAGAGTTTCAGAGAGCACAGATCTGCTATTGACTTCACGAGAAATTAGAGCTCTGGGGCTGGGACTTGAGCTCCCGAGCACAATTACAGAATCAGTTCTTTGATGGCTTCCTCTGCTTTCTTTCATTCAAGCTGAAGGCATTTTTATTCAGTCCTCCTTCAATGAAATTGGCCTTTGTCAGGGGCTATGGGAATATTCTGCTGGGTAAAATTTTCAGGGTATTTCAGGGTTTTAAAAAGAGCCAATTCTGTTTATGCTGGTGGGAATCAGGCTCAGACCTAAATCCATTTTGCTCAGAAGCACTCCGTTTGCTTTTTCTTAATTTAAAAACTGTTTGAATCTTGACCAAATTAATTTGATTAAGCTGCTTGAAGGATGAGATTATTCCCTAATGCCCCTTACAGCCAGTTTCAGTGACTGAGACATTGGGAAAAAAATGGTAGGAGGACAGCTTGTCCTAATTTTTCCATTTTTGAACCAATTTTTTTTCAATTTAATGGAAAACTTGACTTTAGACTAAAGTATATGCATGTAAAGGAGTGTGCATTTCAATGACAATTAAAGCTAAACAAAGTACAAAGTAGTAAAAGATAAGTGAAGGTTGCATTGAGCAAAACATTATTTATTTTGTAACCATGACCATGCCTAAAAAATTATAGACAAACCCACAAAAAGCACTTATGCCCATATGGATTTAGCATTTGAGCACCAAATGGATATTTGCATGATTGTTCCTTGTGGATATGCATTTTGAAATAGGGGTCGTTGGAGCCATTGCTAGGAAAGCTCAGGAAAGACCATTCTCCTTTGGAAACTTGTGTCTCATCTTACCTGTTGCAAAGGAGCCTCTTATGGTCTGGCAGTCCGTGGGTGTAAGTTCCCACACCATTCTGTTTCTGAAAACAACCAAACCATCTTTTTCTGTGCAATTATTTGCCGATGCACGTGCCAGTTTATAAAACCAGATTCTGTGACAATATGAAATACTTCTTGAGAGGGTTACCAATCACCTCTTTTTCTGTGCCTCAGATTTTTGTGGTGAATAATCAAGAAGAATTGGACCGGTTAAACACTGAAAATGCCTTAGCTTTTAGAAGAGATCAGAGATCTTTGTATTTCAAGGATACCTTTGGATGGCTCCCAATCCAGGTGAAAATATGACTGTGGTCTCAGAAAACTCGTGAGTGTATGTTTCATTTTTAAATACACCACATACTTCTGTACTTAAGGTGTCATATAGAATCAATGAAGCAAATGGAGAAAATGCTCTTTTTTGAGCACTGCCACAAGTGTGCCTAATTCTGTGATTTTTGTTCACAGGAGTCTTAATTACCAAGGTGTTAACTCATCAGTGTTGCAGGTTTTGCTATGCTCCCTGTGAACCAGGCTCCACTGGTGAACTGTGGCTGATTTGAGAGAATTGTGATAATAAAGAGCATTTTTTATCTAGGTAAAACTCACCAGTGTACAAAGTTGCAGGAAAATACACACCCTGCAAACCAAACCACCTATTTCCTTATTGCTCCAAGGAGCAGCGGGATCCCTCTTGTGTCCACTGCACTGTATAAACCCTGTGAACCACCAAACAGTGGGACATGAAAAGCTGGTTGTGGGATCTGCCTCCCACAGCCCATCACCTCCACTTGTTAGCCAGGCTGCTTGTGGTTATCTTAGTAACCACTGTGTGCTTTTTTTGGCCAGCTCACCCCTTTCTATCCTGTGGATTACCGCTTCGAGGGGGGTGGTACCTGCGGAGATGGGATCGTACAGGATGGGGAAGAGTGCGACGACGGCAACATGGTCGTGACTGATGACTGTATAAGTAAGTTACAGCACATCAAGAGTGGCCTCTTTCTACCAAGGAAGGTGCATTGATTGCTTCCATAGGGGACATCACTGTGTATAATCACACAAATGTTTCACTCAGGAGAGCTTGTGTGGTTTGTGGACTGAGTGCAGGCACTGGGAGAAAAAGGCACAATGGCCATAGTGTGAAAATGAACGTCCTCTGGGCATGTGGATGCCACACACCAGCACAAAACAGGTGATGCCAAACACTTCTCATGCATCTTTATTGAGGACCATGTCCCTCACTGAGCAGAGGTGTCTGCAGCCAGAGCAAAACCACTGCATTTCAGAGGCCAAATCCAGGAGCTCGTTTACATGCACACCTTCCCTGGGGGCTGCTAGCTTCTTGGCCAAAAGATGTAGCGTATTTTTGCAGTGAATCCCAGGACAGACACTGAAGTTGGCTGTTTCTAATAGTAAGCTACATC
>BJBW01010268.1:20522-45839 GCA_004320125.1 Scolopax mira
GTCCTTGGTACAATTAATTAATCATTTCTATTTGCAAATAACCCACTTTAACTCTTATAAACTTCCTATTCTTGAGTGTCCTTTTAATCATTTGCTTAATAGTGTCTCCAAGATGATGTCAAGGGGATTTTAGCTTGTTCAAGTTATAGTCATACTCAAAAAGTTGAAGACATCAAAAACAAAGTCCAGTTGATAAAAGAGCAAACAAACCCACAAACCACTGCAACCTACATGCCAGCCATGGAAAAAATGTTAGAAGACCCACTCAATCTCAAGTCAGTAGGAGTCAGGAGAGGGAAAACCACCTTTTTGGCAATCATTACATACTTTTTTTTTTTGATAGCTAGGCAATAGGTCTGCATTTCTATGTGGGAATCCACTTGCAGTACCCACACATAGATACTATGCAATATTTGTTAAAGGTCTAGCTTGGGATTTTCAAGCAACTTAATGACCTCAGATTGGTTTTTTTGAAATTGTCATCTCCCTAAATGATTTATGTTAACTGCATTTTATGCTTCCTTTAATTTGTTTCGATAGTAGTTATCTATGGCAATAATAATTAGTAGAATAAATGCTGTTGTAATTAGTGTTTGTTTAGTAATTATTTTTATTAGTTATCCATTCTTTCCCTTAGTCACTGAAATTAGGCTAAAAAAAAATAAATGCAAAAAGCATATTCTTTGTAGTGAAGGACCGAAGACAGTCTTTACAGGATGCCCTCCCCAGAATGCCTTGTTTTATACTTTACTCTTAAAATTCTAGTTCCACTTACTTCACCTGCCTGTTTTACATATGAAGTACCTTGAAGATACTTCTTGCTGTATTTTTCACTAGGATGCCGCCGCGCTTACTGCGGAGATGGCTACAGACACGAGGGGGTTGAAGACTGCGATGGGAAGGATTTTGGATATTTGACATGTAAAACATATCTCCCTGGGTATGTATGAGCTCTTTTCACTTTGGTTTGGTCTTTTTGTTTGTTTGGTTGTTGTTTCTTTCTCTCTTCTCTTTGCCAGCTTTAAAACAGAAAAGAATTACCCACGTAAATCTTGTTCCACAGGGACCACTGAAGGTATTGGGGAGAGAGTTTATTTCTGCATATCATTGACTTTAAGGACTAAATTTCTTCTCTTGCTAATAATCACATGGCGCTTTCCTGTACAAAAATAAGAAGGCTCATATAGATATATGTTTGCCCATTGCTTGAAAACATTTCCTCATTTGGTGACATTATCATTGCATTCATATTCACCCATAATACACCAAGAGTAGGAGGACCATGAGAAGGAGATATCACATGAAGGAAAAAAACCAAACAAACCCAAACCACAACCTCCAACAGACCTCCTGTTGCTCTTATCATTAATGGCTACTCTAGGGGTATCTTTGTTTCTGAATCAACCCATCATCTATCAGCCTTTCCAAAGATCAGGAAATTTGCTCCACAGCAGATGCAAAGCCATATATCTGCTTAGCTGTGCTCTTCATTTGAAACATCTGCTTATTGTTGACTTGCCTTCTCTGCCTTTGTTTGAGCAGCTTCCTCTGGTCAGTGTTTTGCCTCCAAACAGCAGTACCTCTATTTAACTGTCAGGTATTGTTACTGGCTAACAGGAAACATTTAATTTGCAAATGAAATTATGCACAGAGCCCTCATCATTCATGGAAGAATAATGTGCTAATTGACAAGAATAAGAAACCACAGGATGTCTTTGTAAATCAAGTGCTGTGCTGATCCTTCCACTGCAACTGTTGGAGCACTCCTGGTGCAAGAGATTACTAAAATCAAGAGCAGCAAACCTGAGAAACTGAAACATTTTACACAGATCTCATCCTAAGGCAATATGGAGCTGTTTCTCTTGTGGAAGCTGTTCCCTTTTAAGACCCTGAAGTTTGGTTCCAAAAACTGCACCACAAAAGCTTGAGATTTTAAAATAAATTTCATTTTCCATGTATAATCAAGTTGGAAAGAGCAACTGAGATCCTTTGTTTTTCTGTGTGGTCTGAAAATTATCTGCTAAACTAAAGAAAAAGCTGTGACTCATCAGTAAAATGGGATAAGTATGTGAGCTTGGCATTCACATCAGACTTTCATCCTAAAGCACTTTCTCCTCCAAGAACTCTGCTGCAACAGATTTTCCCATGTTCTACTCTTTCCAGACCCCAAATCCCTCCTTATATTTCACACACCTTCATTTCAAATTTTATGTTGCTTTTCTGAGAATGTGGGTTATTCAAAGACACAGTTTCAAGGACCTGCTTAATGGCTGCTTGTTGCTTGTGGATTATCTAATAGATAGATTATTCACATATGCTAGCAATAAAAACTCATCAAAATGCTTGTTTTATCAACAGCTCTGGTCAGGACTTCAGTGGGTAGAGATATTGCAGTTCAGTTTAAGTCAGTAGAAAGACAAAGATCACTGTTTTCTTCATTTTTCAAGGACCTTTTATTTACTTTTTTTTTTATATATTATTATTTCAAAGGTGGGCATATGTCACTATTATTACTTCAAGTACATGAAAAGTAAGTTAAAGGTGAGGTACAGTCGTGCCTGCTGGAGCTATTGGAAGTAACTGGAAAAACACTTAACTCAGAGCCTTAGATATTTTCTCGCGCAGTTCCTGTGGGTGAGCGCCAAGGCCTCCTGCACCCTGCATAACACTCAAGTCCCACTGCCAATTGGAATTTGATTTTTTTTTAATTGATATTACTGGGAATTAAGTCTTCATTCATAGTTTCTCCTGGACTCCTATTTTTGTTGACAAGGGGGAGTGCAGTAGAGCACTGAGGGAAATTATCCTTTTATTTTTGTTCTCCTATGTTGCTGCATTTTCTGATGTTCATCACTCCTACAGAGCTACATCACAGAAACCATACAATGTGAACCTCAGCATACTTTGAAACTGAGATATTCTCTTTTCCTCTAGGTCTTATGGAAGGTTACGATGCACTTCTTACTGCTACATTGACTCTACACAGTGTCGATACTTCACATGAGGGGAGCAGAGGTGGGCAGCACCCCATGTGTGGTGGGGTGCTAGGTGCTACTCTATCATCTCTCAAAGAAGGACTGGGACAAATGAAAGAAACCCTACCCACGTCTGTGTGAAAACAAAGAAAGGGACATCAGGCTGCTGATGGCCATTTTGGGACGTTTTCCTTTTTTTTTTTTTGTTTTTTAATTAAGTCAGATTGGGAAAAAATAGGACCACCGCATCCTGTCTTAATAGAGAAACGTCAAACAGTGCTTGCCAGTAAGACTTTTATGTGGCTGTGGGTGGCAACTTGCTCTCCATCACAAATGTGGTGTTAAGCTGCTGGAAACTGAATGTCATGAACCGGGAATATCATGTAACAATTACCTCGACGTAGCACTGTTACACCTACTTGTAAGTTCTTCAGGGTTCTTGTCTTTAAACCTTCTCAGCATAAACCCAAAGCCTATCAGATGTGATATCTGTAGAGACTTACTCTTCTATTACAATGTGAACTTTACAAGTGTTGTATCCACATGAGTGACGATTTCAGCAATGTTAACTGTACACCTTCATGGGTCGAAGGAGCAGAGGCCCTTCAGTAAGTGCTTTCAAGATCAGCAGGTCAACCAAAAAAAGTTGGATAATTTCACCTTTGGGCTAAGACATTTGGCTGTGCCTGCCTGTGTGCATGCACTGAAATGCAAGCAATCACAGAAGGCCTGAAACTGCAGACCACAAAGGCCAAAATGGACAAATAAAGTGTGAAATAGCCAAGAAGCACTCACCAAGGAGCAAGTCAGACAAGGAGGTAAGAAAAAGATGGAATGTATTTCTGTATTTTTCACCTCTGTTGAACTGGATGGGCTCTGTGTGACCCCAAAGGGGCTGGGGCAGCATTGGTTACCTGCCTGAAACCACAGTATGACCATGTACTCGTCACCTTCATTCTGGTTTCCACGCTGAAAGGTCTCTTCGTTTTCATCCCCTTGTCCACTTGACCTTCATCACTCAGCTACCAATTATACCTTCTCCTCTCTTCCCCTCTCTCTCACTCGCTGTTTTTGCTGTCGTGGCTGGGGTACCCCCCACAGTGTATGTCCTCATTTTTGTATTACTGTAAATCACATCTTGGAGTAGGGTGTTCATGGATGCTCAGTCATGCTGTGTAATGTACATAGATTTTTGTTTTTCAGAAAGTTTGTTCAACTATATTAGCTGTGACAGGAGTCAAGGTAATTATATACTTATTTATTAGCAGGCATTAAAGAACATATTTCATGTGGGAAGCATATTAAATGTTATGTGAAAAAGAGTCTGTAACAGAAGAAAATGAAACAAAGGATGTGCAGAATTCCGGGTTGAGAGCCTCAAATCAAGGTGGTGTTTTCCTCCAAACCATTCTTCTCTGCTTCACCACAAATGCTGTGGTGTGACTGTTTGGAACACGTGCCTGTTTGGAACACGTGCGTTATCTGTCCCAGTGACAGCGCTGCGAAGCAGCTGCACTTACACTGGAGGTTAAAAAAAGGTGGATGTTGTGTTACAATGATAATGCATTAAAGCAATGTATACAACTTTTACCACCTGTATAGAAGACACTAACTCTGCATGTCCACAGTGACACTGGAAATCACCAGTTGAAAAACCCAAGATAAAAATAAAAACAAAAATTAATGTGCTCTTTGTGGCTACCGCTTTCCCAGGCTCTTTATGCTGCTGTGAAGTCAGGCCACCAGCGTTTGTAGCCCAGTTCAAAATTTATCTTCTCATTGCCTTTTTTCAAAAAAAAACCACAACAGAGGTCTTAATAAAAGGTCAAGGAACTACTGGGCTGAGGAACTTGCCCTTCATAAGCTCTGGAAATCTGGGCACTAGCACAGCTGCCTTTTAATTTCATGTGGTTGTGCAAGGAGTGGGTCCCAGCAGTGTCCCACCACACCGGAGTGTGTGTCCTGGCAGGAGGCTTCTGAGGACAGACACATTCCCAGCAGCATGTCCTGCAGACCCACCCTCCAGCTGAACCTCTGCAGCATCTGCTGAGTGTTACCATCCTGGGCTTGGAGACTTCATCTGAACCCTTCACCTTCTCCAAGGAGTTCATCTCTTCTCCCGAAAAGGCTGGAATCTTTGAGAAATTTGGTAATCCCAGTGGCCTGTCACCTTCACTTTTACGTCACATCCTTTTTAAAAGCTCCTACATCTGAAAGATAATGAAGTTGCAAAGACAAGTGCACGGAGGGTAGGAAATGTAATCTGGAGTTGTGATTGTGTAGGTGAAATTGCCCTGTGTTCAGGAAGGGGTGCATCGCTCTGGTCAGAAAGCATTCACGATGCATGGATTTTAAATAGACTTTATTCATACAGCACAAACAGTTCAGCATTTTAATAGAAAGAAAGGGATGTAAAATAGAAGGGAAAAAAAGAGAGACATGAAAAAAGTTTCTTACTAAAATTACCTCTTGTTCCACTCTCTTTGCAAGAGAAAGACAGCTGGGAAGGTGTTAAGTATATATGATTTTAAAATGGCAATTTAAAAATACCTGCTTGATGATTAATTGGTGATTCTTCAGCTGGATGGCACCTGGTCTGCTGTGGATTATTCTCCCTCCCTCTCTGAGTTTCTTAACACATTGTGCCAAGTCTGGTTCAAAAGTCAATTGAGGTATTTAGGTATTTCAGTTCCTTGGCCTTTTGCAGCAGCAAACGCTGCAGGAAAATTTTCTAATGATTAGTATGCAACTAGAGGAACACAAAAATAGTATGAGCTTACACCATGCACTGTATTAAATGTATACTAAAAATCCAGCTTGCATTTAATATATGATTAAATATGTGTAGTTACCTACTGCGTGTATCAGTAGCTCATGTCAATAAATCAAGCTGCCTTAGTTCTGCTATATACTTGCTTTCACTTATTTCATTTTGGGTTTAACAACACAGTTTTTCAATATAATTACTCAGTTTAAGGTGCTGGGGAGGGGAACAAAGCACCAGCACCTCCTCTCCCTGTCTGCTGCTGGAGCTGGCACGGGCCTCAGCCCCAAAGGTGCTGAGTCTGCCCCCAGGGAACTGGAAATGTGTTGACGACCAGAGAATGAATGAGTCCTTGGGGTGGTGTTTTTTCTAAAAGTTCAGCTTCTTTGACACTCTCCTGTCTGGCTTCCCAAATGCCTGTGTCATGCTCTCTCAACTTTAAATCATTCAAAATCATAGCTTCCAGACCTGTCCTTGCCTATAAATCTGGTCATGTAACTCATCTCCTCCTTTCTTTGTTCTCACAGTTTCCATTAATGCCACCAAGGTTCATATCCTTTGCAGCCCCCCCCCCCAAAACCCCGCAATGCCCTCGCTGCTCTGCAGGCACTGAATTTTGTTGACTTTTTTTTCAGACTTTCACACCTTCCCTTTTCTAACATCTTCCACATGTTGCTAATTTCACAGCAAAGCCCTTTGGCCACGGTTCTTACTTTCTTAAAGGATGGCTTCCTAGAGAAGCCAAGCTCAGTTCTCGTTGCCTTCCAATCATTTGGAAGGCAGGAGGGGATTAGTGGTTATACTTAAACTGTGCGTCCCCCAGAACAGGCACTGTCCTTGAGCACCAGCTGTTTATGGGTAATACCAGTAATTAGACCCCAGTTAGCTGCTTTTGGGGACGAATCAATAGCTTTGGCACTCTGCTGCCACATACCGTCAGGGCGTATATTGAAAAAAGAAGTAAACCAGTACTGTGCTGTGATTCTTTGATGATACTCAAGCGTATCATGCAGGCGAGGTGATGCTGCGAGAAGATCTTTAAATAGTTGTTGGAAAAATCATGTTTTAATTCACAAAGTGAGAGGCAAAAGAGAGCACTTCGTCATAGACTTCCAAGTCTTCCTCTGACAGCTTTTGCTTCAGGAGATGGATATGGTGAAGCAAATGCCCCTTCCCTGGAAACCATTCTCTTGCACGGCAAGTAGTGAGGAATGGGCTATTGAATTCTGATACAGGCAACGGGCTATTGAACTCTGCTATAGGCAGCCTAAGGTGCTGGCAGAAAGACAGACTGAAGGAGCCAAATAGTGAATGCAAAACTTGGATCAGGAGCTCAGAGTAACTGATGCCTATTGATCTGGTAAAGGACTGTGCAACTTGCAGCCCATCTGAGCACTGCCAAACCTCAATCCACGAGAAAAAAAGCCTAAGCAAATGAGCCATTTTGTACCTTTACTGAACATGGTCGGTGAAAAAACCCCCACTGCATGAATGCATTCAGTTACATGCCCAGAAACTGAGAAAACTGGGGTCCTCTGTGCTAAAAAGGCCAGAGCAAAGCCTGGGCACATGCTTTCATAGCATCAGTAATTACTGGGACATTTAGGGAGATGGCCCTAAAACAGCCCAGCAAGAAAAGGCAGCCTTTGAAAGTGTAGCCAGGCCAAATTATATTAGAGGAGTGTACTCCTGCTGGAAATTACATTAGTGGCTACTTCCTCCCTCTGCCCCCAACAAAGTCTTGGTGCTTAAAAAGCACTGAGTTATAGTCCTGGTCTTTCAGTGTTTTTAATTCACTCTGACAGCTTCATGTACATCTGATGGAGGGTCTGCTTTGGATGCACAACCTTCTCAAGTGAGAGAAAACAGGGTTTAAACAGCCACAATCTGCTGCACCCTTTCCACCCACTACGAATGAGTAGCCCTCCCTGCATGGTGCTCAGCATTTCCTTTGGGAATGGAGGGGGAAGGAGAACCATGGAGCTGAAACCATCAAAGCCTCCTGTAGCAAAGCCAAGCAGCGGTGCAGGGCTCTGTGGGGAGCTGAAGTCTCTCTGGCCATTGTGCCCAGGGAGGGAAGGGGACTCGTGTCACACACTAAATCATAGAATGGTTAGAGTTGGAAGGGACCTTAAAGATCATTGAGTGAGTTCCAACTCCCCCTACCATGGGCAGGGACACCTCCCACCAGAGCAGGTTGCTCCAAGCCCCATCCAGCCTGGCCTTGAACACTTCCAGGGATGGGGCATCCACAGCTTCTCTGGGCAACCTGTTCCAGTGTCTCACCACTCTCACAGCAAAGAATTTCTTCCTGAGATCTAACCTAATTCTCCCCTCTTTCAGTTTGAAGCCATTGCCCTTCATTCTACCGCTGCATGTCCCTGTAAAAAGTCCCTCCCCATCTCTCCTGTAGGCTCCCTTCAGGTATTGGAGAGCTACTATAAGGTCTTCCCAGAGCCTTCTCTTCTCAGGCTGAACAACCCTGGCTTTCTCAGCCTCTCCTCATAGGAGAGGTTCTCCAGCCCTCTGATAGTCTTTGTGGCCCTCCTCTGGACTTGCTCCAAGTCACGCTACATGCATCGAAGCACCTCGTGCTCTTCAGAAAAAGTTGTCTGCTGGGCTGTCTCTGGGGCCACAGAGGCCAGTGGCATCTCCTGCAGGACACAGGGAAGGACAAAGTGCTCCCCCAGCAGTTTTTCAGGTGTGTCCAGAAGCCTGCCTGTCTGGTGTGCAACAGCTCACCCATAGGAGCTCAACAGAGTAGGAATCTGAGGCAATGGCACAATAAATCAGCCAGGAGGAAGAAGAGGTAACATTAACCTCCTCACAGAGCAGCACATTTAGTATATTTAGAAACTTGGCAACTGATAATGCTCTCTCAGTTGGTCTAAAGTGTCACTGTTTAATAAGTGAACAAACTGACATCAGCGTTATATTCAAGCCTTTGGCAAGATGTCTGTGTTTGACCCTTGTGCCAGGCATCAGAGGAAGCTTTCAGATTTCATCTTGGAGAAGAGACAGAGACATGTCAGGGTCCGCAGCACCCCCCTGCATGGAGAAGACTTCATCTTCACCCTCCCAGGAGGAAGAGGGACCTGAGAACATTTCTCACTGCACCTCTATTGAGTGCTGACTTAAGATGTAGAAATGCAGGCATGTAAGGTTTATTTTCCATTGCACTTTCAACCAGAACATCTGCAATTTGGTGGAGCGAGGAGGGACTAGCACGGGCCTCCCACTACTGTTCCCCAGCCCCATCACATGGGTCCAGAAACTTTTTAGTAATCAATTTTGTTCAGAAGAGAAGAGCCCCATTGCCCCCTGTCCTTCTTGCTTTCATTGACCATGTTCCCCCACAAATCTCACCATGCAGGAGATGGGAGATGTTGCACTGAGGCAATCATCTATTTGGGGCAGGACAGCTTTTTCGTGCTTCCCATGCCTTCCTCTCAGATTATTTCATGGACAAACATTTAGGGGAACCTGGCAACCCTGACACTTCATAACAATGTAACTTCTTTTATAAATTTCCATTGGGCTCATCTTACCTACCTGATGCTACTGCTCTGAGGATGGGATATGTCATGTAAGATAATACTGAGGACTGCTGAGATTTTGGGCTTTTATCAGATTTAAATGGGAGGATGACTGATTAGAGGTAAGAAACAGAATAATTCAGCCAACTGAACTGTTCCAGTGTCCAGTGGAAATATGTATATTACGGGCCAAAAACCACAGGGAGGCTGGTTGTGAAGCACAATAAAAAGCCACATTTAAGCCATGATGCTCCAGTGCATTCATATAAACCACCATAACCCATCTGGTGGCTGTAATGGTGAGTTACTTTCACTGCCATTTGACCAGAGATTAGTTTTCAAACCCAGCAACAACCACAGAGCAGCAGCTTTTTGGGACCAGTAGGGTGAAGCTGGTAACCTCTTTGGTCTCGGTGAGTGCACCGAGGGGCAGAGAGGCTTCCTCTGTGCCAGGACTTTTTGAGCAAGACAACATCTGGTGTGAAATCCTGCAGGATTACAGCTTCTAAATAAAGCCAGGGAGCTGTACCTGTTGCTGCCTGGGGTCAGCAGCCTCTGCTTTAAGCTGCCCGACACTGAGCTATTATGCTTATCTATCTAAAGATACTAAATATTTGCTCTTTGCTTCACACTACCCCATTAGTTGATGGCAAATAATGTCCCTTAGGTTTGCCAGGGAGTAACCGAGGATTGAACTGCTGTCCCCTTGGGGCAAATAGGTTGACATAAGAGAGTTTCAACTGAGTATAAACAAGGAAGAAGCGAGCCCTAAGGACACACTACTAATGTGATTATTCCTCCTGCACTCATCAGAGGCCATTTGTAAGGGAAAACCCTTGTGCTCTTTAGCTGTACTGCCCCTGTATTTTGCAGCCCTGAGGACGGCAGGATTCCCTCAAAATGCAAAACCACGCAAAAGGCTGTTAGTGATGTCTCAGCACTGGGGTTTCTGCAGTGCCACGCAGCACGGAGGTGGGTGATGCTGGGTGGCTTGGGTTTCTCTCCTTGCCTGCAACACCCGTGCCCAGGGTTCACAGCGGGGTGGCCTGTTTTGCTGAGCACGTCCATACGTGAAGATTGAAGAACTTTTAATTTCTATTGTATCAATGATGGCAGTCGCATTGCATTGGGAATTTGGGGAGTGAAAGGAATTCCCCTCCCTACCCTCACCACCTATGGATCAACTGAAGGTTGTCCCTGAGGCTGAGGGACACACACTTGACAGCTCTGATTTACGGGGATGATCAGATCTTTACTGATCTTTTACTGACCTTTACTTAGGGATATAAACCACAGCAGTTTTCCAGACCCTCTCTCAGGGTTTGAAGCTCACAAGAAAAGTCCTTTAAGGCAGGACTGAATATTTCTTTGCTTCTCTTTTTTTTTTTTTTTTTTTTTTAATAAAAAGGTACTAACAAATAGTTATTTTTGAAAAGTTATATTTCTGCAGGAACATCCTGCTTTTGTATGTTTTTAAGCACCTTTATAAATAGCTGAAAGCAGAGCTCAATTTGAGATAGTCTGTGGAATAGAAAATACAAACACAGACAGATGAATCTTCTCCCTGTACTGATAACAGTGATGTACTCACAGGCTGCTCACATCACCCAGAGATACCAGCCTACAAAAATGTAAATTAATATTTAATTACTTTATCCAAAGCAGAAGAGCTTTGACAGAAGAGAGTCCTATTTCAGAAGGAGCATAGCCTGGATGTATGAACTGTGCACACGGGTAAAGGGCTGACATAAGAAAACAAAATGCCACATGAAGAAACTTCTGGGCTGGTTGACAAGAAGCATGTCCATGTTCTTCAAAATAGTCTGGGTTTTTCCCCAGCTTCTAAGCAGGGGCTGGTTTGAGCCTGCTGACGGTGACTGATGAAGCGTGAGGTGGGTAAAAGCAGTGGGGCTATAGATTAAAGTTGAGAGAATATAAGTCCTTAAAAGATTGGAGGGAAGGGGAATTTAATAAACTGATTGTAGAAAATAACTTGTGAAATGTTCTGGCACAACTGGGACATTTCGCATGTCCCCATCAAAGGGACAACTCCTTACAGACAAGTAAGGTCCCTACGCCTGGTCCATCCGGTGAGGCAGGACTGGCGGTGCCTCAACACAAGGTCCAGGGGCAGCAGAATGAAGACAGCATCCCTCTTGCTCTTGGTGAGTGCCTCCCACCTTGTTTTTGGCGAGAAAGCTCCCCCAGCTGGCACAGAGACCCACAGCACCCCCCGCTCCACGCACCGCACCGGGGCATCCTGCCGCTGGAGCAAAAGCTCCTTGTTTTGCTGTTTTGGGGAAAGCTGGTAGCCACCCGATGCCTCGGATGTGGCTCAGCGAATGTCGAACACCTGAGACCACGGCTCAGATGTCAGGTTTCGGAGAAAGAAGCTGGGCAGGGGAGCAGCGGCCGCACGACAGGCGGCTTCCTCTCGCCTGCAGGAAGGAGGTTGGGTACCAGCTGCTAAGCAAGAAAGCAAGTGGAAAACTATGACCTATACGAAACTATGTGAGGCACGTCTGGTCTCCGAAGACTACAGATGAGCTGGCGACACCAACGCTGCAAACAGATGCTAAATTGATTGGAAATTATTTTGGCGGAAAGCCATGGCTGGAGCAGGAGCCCTGCTCCGCAGAGAAATTGATGCAAAATGTGTTTTGAAGCCTCAGAGCTGTTTGATTTGGAGAAAACAGTGACCTGCTCCCTCCTTGACTTTGCACTGGCCATGCACCAGTGCGTCCTGCCAAAAGCAGCGAGCTACACTTACAAAATGGCCAAATGCTGCTGGTTGGCACCAGGACCCGTTGGGGGCCCTGACAGGGAAGCAGCATCTCAGGGACTCCTTGATTGACAGCTCCGGAAGGACACAAGTATCACCCATTTGAGCTCCTCCTGCTGCAGGCAAAAATCCAGCACTAATGATGACACCTTGCTAAAGCAGCGGGTAAGGAGCAAGAGATCCTGGGGAAATGATAACAAATCTTGCAAGTTGAAATACCAACCAAGTGTATTTCACTTTCACTGGTAACAGGAGAAGGTTAGGGGAATGCAAGAACACAATGAAACTTGGGAAAGCCTTTTTCTCTAATCCCCAAAGTCGGGCGTTGAGCCTGCACTGCCCCTTCTGCAGCTGCAGCTTCTCTGGGAACCATCCCCTCAGAGGGCAGGAAAGGGAATCTGGAAGCTCTCTAAGGCTGATGTGTTGTTTGGGTTTTTTTTAAATTATAACACACAAGAAACAAATCTAAAATCTGGGTTTAATAGAGAAGGAGAGGAATAAGTATCTGCTAATTCAGAAATGTATTTGGGTCATTGTACTGAAATATTTGGAAAAAATATATAGTAACATGTTGGACTGAACCTTCCACATGGAGAGACACCTCGGTTGGACTAATACTTGGAAGTTTCTGGCGTAGTACAACATCTTCTGAACTCCCTTTTCCCAGTCCTAATACTTATGCTCGACACTTTACCAGTCCCCAAATTATAAAGAAAACTTGTCCCCTCAAGGCTCCAACCTGGGGAACAGTTTTGTGCAAACACATTGAACTGGTGTTCAAAACCTGTGCTCCATCCAGCCTGTAGCCCTGAATTATGACCCCATATTCTGCATTCCAATAGCTTTGTATTTCCCATGGGGCAGAAAAACTGCACGCCAGCCCCAGACTGTCCCCAGCGTAGCAGGGTCTGCAGCTGGGCTAAAAGCAAGCAACCCAGTAAAGGCTTCACTCTGCCTGGTTCCATTAGCCAAAGCTTCGGTGTGGTGAGCTGGCATTGCCCTTCCCGCTCAATTTCAGCTAACAGAGTCTTTTTCCATAGAGGAGAACTCCAAGAAAAAAATATTTACAGGTAACTTGGGCACTGCAGAATCTCAACATGGCCTCTCTGAGCATCCCATTTTAACAGCAGCATCTGTGTCTTCCTACAAACACTATACGTTCAGCACACCATTTTTTATTTTGAACCACAGCCCATGACCTTTACTAACAAACATCACAAACTCTGTCAAAGCTTCAGCTGGGGCTCTTTCTGCAGTCCATCTGGGATCCCACAATGGCAACAGATTTGCTTTTTATAACCAGTGGAGGTTGCAGTGAGGAGACACTTACCTGGGAGATCTCCTTTTGTGCATGGGGTTGGTCTCTAGTAGCGTACGTCTGCAGTGCTGCTGGTCTGTGTTTGGCTACTTAGGAGAGCAGAGCATTTTACCAAGGTGACCCCAAGGACTCACAATGGCAAAGAGTTTCTATGCATGGCCACAGACCTCCTCGCCACAGCCACCATGTTCTGCTGCTCCTTTTAATGTCCATCTCTGCGTACATCTTCCCTGTTTCGGCGTGAAGAGCTACAGGTGTCCAGGCCAGCACAACATAGAGGAGAAACCAACACCAGAAGAGTTGACACTGCACAGGACCGAGCTCTGTCCCAGTAGCAACCCCATCTAGCCATGAAACCTATCAGCATGGCTTCGGAGAACCTGCCAGGCAATGGAAAGAACTGGGCTCAGTGGTTCATTGTGGCAGAGCTGACACTTCAGGAGAGCCACCCAAGCAACCTGCACTATGGCTTCTGCCAGGCCCACCCACGTGCCAAGTTTTTTCCACATGCCCACAGAATAGGGCCATGACAGCGTCTTAGGGGGACCTCTAAAAATATTAGAATCATAGAATGCTTTAGGTTGGAAGGGACTTTAAAAATTATCAATCCCCCTGCCATGAACAGGGACACCTCCCACTAGAGCAGGTTGCTCAAAACCCCATCCAGGCTGGCCTTGAACACTTCCAGGGATGGGGCATCCACAGCTTCTCTGGGCAACCTGTTCCAGTGTCTCACCACCCTCACAGCAAAGAATTTCTTCCTAATGTTTAATCTAAATCTCCCCTCTTTCAGTTTGAAGCCATTACCCCTCATCCTACTGCTGCATGCCCTTGTAAAAAGTCCCTCCCCATCTCTCCTGTAGCCCTTTTAGGGACCGGAAGGCTGCTTTCTCTTCTCCAGGCTGAACAACCCCAGCTTTCTCAGCCTGTCCTCATAGGAGAGGTGCTTCAGGCCTCCAGAGACACAAAGTCAGAACTGCCAGGGTCTCATGACTGATAACCTGCTCCTTTCCTTGGTAAGGAGAGGAGATGAACAAAACCCTGGGGTGATGGAAAAGACAAGTGCTCCCTGAGCTGGGAGGCCTTCTGAACTCCTCTTCCTCACTGAGCTACCAGCTGCCCACCAGCTCAGCCCCAGCAGGTGAGATGGAGGGATGTGGTGTTTGGGGCTCCTGCCAGCCCTTGCTGGAGCAGAGACAGCTCAGCCTTTGCAGAGCTGATGCTTTGGGGCCCACTGCAATCAGCTAAAGAAGGGTTTGGAGCCTCCTCTATCCCACAGCCAAGCACTGCTGCTCTTGCTGCAAGAGGGTACATGCATTCTCCCCTCTGCCACAAGGCTGGATCAGCCTCATCTGCTCTTCCCCAGCTGAGAAAGTGCCTCTGCCACTTCACAAATGGCAACATCCAGGTGGAGATCCAACAGAGGGACTCTGCCCTCGCAAGTGGGCACCATAGATTTGCTCAGGTCCATGCTGTGTTCCAGAGAGAGAGAAAAAGGGAGGAAGAAAGGGAGCTGTTACACCCACATCAAGTAAGGAATGCTAGTCTTCATCTTCATCTCAAGATCACAACACAGATTTCAAAGACTTGAGGAACTCCTACAGAAGAGATTCAAGTCAAGGCAAAGGATGTACACTATATGCAATTTTAAAACACAAATTCCTCTCACACTGACAGGCTGGCTTTTGTAACTACAGACTTCACATATTTAGACTGGCCAAGGACCCACAACCACATGCCAGACACAGCTTTTATTCTCGTAATCAAAGCAGGCTCCAGGTGTGTTAACATTCTTCTTACAAAGATACATACAGGTAGTTTCTATGAACCAGAAACATACTGTTTTCGACTGTTCACACAGTACCTAGAACAGATGCAGTCCTGAAGAGCACTTTAGGCCCCCTATTGTAATAAAAGAAATAAAATCCATGCAAGGAGAAAGTGAGATTTTTAAAACATGCTTATTTAAAATAAGTTTATTATAATGAAATAATATAAAAGTCTGACAAAGTTCTTAACAATGCTCCAACAGAAAAGAGACAGATGCTGTATGATTTGAGAGATGATGGTGACCGGAAACTTCAAAGTATTTTAAGACTGAACTGCTTAGGCCAGCACAATTTGTGCCATGCTTACACTGGAAGGGGTGATTCTGGGGGCAAGAATAAGCCCTTAGAATGAAGTAAATTTAAAGTGTGAGGCAATATACCTTCTCTGTTTTACATGTACTTCAGCACGTATAAGTAAGGTTTGCAGTAAGCTCTACATGACAAAACGTATGCCCAAAATTGGCTTGAAAAAAAGAAAATAGGAAAAGAAACCACAAAAGCCAGCTGCTTTGGTTTTCAATTTAGTCACCATATCCCAGAATGCAATTTACTTGTGAAGTTTAGTTTCAAGTAGACATCAAACTTTCAAGATTACTTTAAATAAAGGAATTAGAGAACAAGTTTTGGACCTCCTGAATGCTGCAATGCAAAATAAAGAGAAACAAGGAAGTTTCATAAATTTATTTTTAAAAAAGCCAACCAAACTTTGGCATAGCTGGAGTATTTGGGGGGAGAAATAAGACACCGAGAAAAAGATATTAAAAATTATAGTCAAAGATCACATTTTGAAGAAGAGTGTGCCAGTGAGAGGGTGAACACATGTTTAAGTGAAGCACACACATGTCTATGTTCTAAATTCAAAGCAAGTGCTTAAATCCTTGTGCAAACTGTGAGCAGGATCAGCTACTGCCCGGGCTTGCTCAGGGCCAGTAAGTGAGCTATGATACCTCTTCTGCACAAGGGTGATTTTACATTGCTTGGAGCACGCAGTAGTTTGCAGGGTTTGTTCACCAAGAGGCTGCAGAAGGCAGGAAAGAGGCATGAATTCAGTTATTCCTGCCCCTCTTTTTTTTTTTTTTTTTATCAGTACTATGCAGGCAAGAGAAAAGAAGTAAGTTGATTAAAAAAAATAAATCCCTGTGCTTTCCCTCAAAAGAGGCACAACTGCCAATTGTGATGTGTTCCAATTTAAATTTCATCAGTGAAATTAAAAGTTCAAAGTGGTGATTTTCCTGGCAAAATATGTCAAATCAAGGAGAAGCTTCAGAGAAAAGCAGAACATTCTCCACCTGACTGTAAGGCTGGCTGCCTGCCAAACAAGCCAGGTCTGATTTTCCAACTTTACATTTATATGTAAAAAACTTACAAAACTTCCCATTTTGTGCTCTTACAGAGAGATGCTTCAATCTGACTGCAACAGCTCTGGCAGCAAGGAATTTGAGGATGGAAGGAAAGGAAGGGGTGGTGACCAGGTAAGGGAAGATGGAAAGGTAGCCACATAGGAACATCTAATGATTTTTTCTGGTGTTTAAAAAGCATTTGAGGGCTCCATAAAGCTTTTCACAAAAGCTGAACTGATAAAGAAAAGAAAGGGTTAGAAGGTCCAGCATATGGACATACATAACACTGTTTTCTGTGTGGCCAAAGGAGGCTGCAAACAACTGGAACACATTTTGGGCATACTTTTTAAATGTCCAGCCAACCAAGCGACATTTTTCAAACTATGGAACATTTTTAAAGAAAACAAGCTGTAACCAAAATCCTGATGATGCTTTACAAAGATCTTTAAGTGAAGGTATATAGCCCTTAACTTTAAGTGCATCTGTTAAAGGGGGAGACCCATATTACAACAGTGTCAAGATGGGATGTTTCAATGACTCCTTAAGTTTACACTAAAGCACTTGAGAATCCAGTTCACATTGTACAATTGTAATGTCACAGAACTTCAATATGCAACTGAGTATCATGTCTTAAAATAGCAGAGGGGGCTCCAGAACACGTTTTGTTTTAAAAAAAATAACAACAAAATAAATAAAATAAATAAAAGCCTCCCATTGCTAAGCAGAACTCGACTGAAATTATTTGAGAGCTCCTCTCTAATGCCAACAGCACTATATTACAAAGATGTGTGTATGATCTCTATTCAAATATGCTGACAGCCATTATTCAGTACTAGATAGCACTTCTATCAGATTGCTTTGGGATTTACCATGTCTCAGCAAGGAGTGCACTGGATAGACATTGTCAGTGTCACACGCTGTATCAGAGTCCTGTGCTCAGCTATATTAATTTCACAAAAAGCAGCCTTATTCCCCTAGGGTAAGGCTGAGATTACTCTTGTTTTGCCATGGCTAAGTAAAATCCCTGAGAATATGCAACTGTTAGACATTGAAGGAAACAGCCGAAAGCATTTCTAAAGAAAAGGAACGCAAAACCTCAGACTAGTGCAGTTTAAGAAACCAAAGCAGTTCATTTAAGTAGACAGAGCAAGGGTGCTGTTATCTACAAGTCATATGGACCTCTATCATTATCCAGGTCAGTTGTTCATAAATGTCAGCCATTAAAAAAAAAAACAACACCAAAACAACAGTAACCAATCAATGAACCAAAAAAATAAAACAGAAAACAACAAACTTCTCTCCAACAGACAAGAAAGCCTGCTCTGAGGTGGGATCCCATGCTGATTAGAGGATATGCAATGTGGACCACTCTCTATTTGTTAGAGGAAAGAAGAATGGTAGAAGCTAGTAATTGCTGAAGCAATTGCCCAACGAAGCTTATGGCCCAACAAAGCTGTTAAGATCCCTGCTTACAAAATAAAGCCTCCTTACCTTTTACATCAAACGTTGGGTGTGATGCACTACTAACAAACCAGTGGTTCTCCCGCTAGTCAAAAAACATAACAAAACAAACAAAAAAGCCAAAAATAAATCTAAGACTAAGTGCTGAATACACCTCCCTGCTACTGGAAAAGCCTAGAGGAAAAAGGGAAGCCAATTTTCATAATCTTCACATGTAATTTCTAGAGAAGAGGGATCTCTTCCTGCTCTTTCCATACCCTGACTTAATATTTTGTGGAATTGTGGTCTCCATTACCTTCCCAGAGCATTCAGGTAAGAACTATTACAGTGAAGTTTCCAACATAATAGCTGAAAACCCTGAGGAAACCACACAGGGTGGAGAGCTGGTTGTTCTGCTGCAGGGGTGGTTTCTTTCCATTCATGCTTAGGAGAGGCAGACAGCCAGATCCCACAGGCTCTCTGCTTCATATTTAGCACTGCAAGTAGTGAAATAATTGAATGGAGCTTTGGTCAAAAGTTTTTACTTCGTACTCAAACATATACTACTTATATACACTACTTAAATTAAGAAAACCCCAAAACCCCCACATCCTTCCAATTCCTCTTGGTGCAGGTAGGAACTACAGATAGGCACAGCTCAGAGAAGATGACAGGAACAAGAAAGACATGGTGTTTAAATGCCTAATTATAGTTCTGGTACCTCGCTTTAGACACCAAGTGCGACGCTTGGTCTTTTCTGCAAGCATCATCTTTCTTTCTTAAAGCTCCTTAGAAAGGATCGAGAGCTGGGTGTGCAGAGAAGCTCCATCACAGAGCAATGCAGGGCAGCAGACCTGCAGTACATTCATTTTACCAACAACATGGCTTTTAGCCTAGCAAAAGCCAGTACTTCTCCTGTGACTATGACGACACTGAAACTTCTCCTGTATTTGTGAAGATTTACTAATTCTAAGTACCTCATTAGCACAGCCTTCTCTCCTCCTGCACATGAGTTAAACTCAACTCTTTGCATCCGAAGCCCTAGGACACCACTGAGAGACCCTAAAAGGACTGCTTTATTATTTTTAATAGCAGCAGTGTTAAGGAGCACATTTTTATCTGTATCAGCAAAATGGGAAAAAAATTTTACTTTCTTGATTTCCAGTCACTTCTACATCATTTCAGATTTTCAGGTTTGTAATTGGCCCAATATGTTATGGTTCCACGACAAATTCTAGCTTCTCCAACATTTACTCATTTCATGTCCACTTTCATGAAGTGTCTGCCCATAATGGCAGCCTAGGAAGGATTTTAATAAAATCTGCTTTTTAAATTGCTGGCTGCGTTCAATTTAAAAGCAAGTATTACATATTCATGTGAGTTTGATTCAGAAAAACCCTAAACACAAAACAGAAAAACCCACCAAAACCTGAATAAACCAGGATGATGGACATGATCTACCACTCTGCTGCATACACAGCTCTCTCGTAAGGTACAGGAGTGAAGGCCAAATTCTGCTCTGTTACTTTTATGAGGCGAAGAGAAGAGGGAACTCACAGGCAGGAGAGAAACAGTCAAAAACATTCATCACAGACATAGTTATGACCCAAAGAGAAACAGTACTTCTGCACAAAACAAGTGCTAACAAAAAAAATAATCATACATACCCTTCCCCAAAAAGACTCACAACACCCTTCCCTCCTGAAAAGATACAATAAACAGAAATGATGTCCAAAAAAACCAACCAACCCAAAACAAAAGGAATCTTTGTTAACAGACACAGTCCCTGAAATTTTAATATACGGTCTTGCTGTAATCATACCACCTCATCTGACTCCAAACCATGTACTTCATAGAGAGTGTCCAAGATATTTAGCTGCTTTTCCATGGCTGGTAAATAAATGTTGAGGTCCCTCTGCATTCCTTTGTAAAATGCTTCTTCCTGAGGATCACACTCCTCTACAGACAGAGCTGCCACAAAGTCTTCGTACGTTGGAGCTGCCCTTAAAGCTAACTGGGAGAGGAATCAAAGCTTTTAGGTTTGTAAAACAAAACAAGAAAAGAAACCAAACTAAAGCCATGAAAAACAAACTCTTAAGATATGCCTCTTTGCACTTAGATTGCATAACTTTAATGTATTTATGTGTTCGTGCATATGTTAAGATTTTTAACTGACAAGTTCTATATATATATTTATATATATAAATATATATAACTGGCATATATATATTTATTATCTCTATGTAGATCCCCAGTTTAAGACATCTTTAGAGAGGTCTGATTTTTAGGAAGTGAATCAAACAGGAACCCTAAATAAATTACAGTTTGTTAGGGGAGCTTCCACTTCACACACTTCAACAGGGAAGTCCCATTCTCAAAACAGTGTTAGAACACTTTCCTCAACATTTATGTTTCTTCCAGTCAAAGGCTCTGTCACGATTGCCTGGATATAGGCTCTTCTTGTTTCTTTTATAATTTCAGTGATGATTTCCAGTGACAAACACGAGGGGGAGCTGCCAGACTGGACAAAACCACACCATTGTCTCTAGCCAATACGCTCTGCTTCGACTCACAGACACATTCTGTGCCAACCCTTCTTGAATGCCCACATCCAAAGATGGATCAATCCTCAAAAAAAGCAACCTAAACCCCTCACTCTTCATTTAACAGCCCACTGAGATTGCTAAAAAACACATAATGAAAAAAAATGTGCCTGCAAGCGTGATCTGTTTTGGCTCCAGAAAGCAGGTTCCACACTGAAAGCCCAGTGCTGAACACAGGGACACTCACAGTCCTCACCCGGAAAATAGAGTCTGACAAGGGAATCTATTCCTTTTAATGCTTATAATTTTAACATGGTATATTAATTACACAACATTTAACACAACAAACGACCACATATACAACACCTCTAGCTCTGTCAGCAACCAAGATAATTACTTACTGCAAAGACCCCGCGGACAACCCATCCATGGTGCTGCCGTAATGTCTTTCCATAAGCATTGTCTTAAAGGAAGGGGAAAAAAATTAAAAATAATTCAAGAGAGACATGTATTGTAGTTTTAAATTTGCATCACAAAGAGGACTTAGAGCTTAGAGACGACTATTTAAAGATATATTCTTGCCACTGGATGGAACTAATGGCTGAAAGAAGATGACAGATTTGGGATTTCTGCATCAGGGTCTCAGCTCTGCTGTCAAATCTCCTTCAGCTCATCCACAGCAAGTAAGTATTCTAACAGACAGGAAGGTAAATGTAATTTTTATTTGACTAGCTGTGTTTCAAGACTAACACTTCTTTCTAATTCTCAGTTCAGTGCAAGTCTGAGAAAATGATATTTGGGGTGGAACAACCCTGCAACCTGATGGTTAGCCAGCCTCAATTGAGGTTAGCTCAGGCATTAACCAAGAGCTCTCTCTTTACATCTGAGGGTCAATTCTCAAGGGTCATTGGAAGAGAAAGCACAGGGCCCTTGTTAAAATAATCCTTAGGATCTCTGCTGTGAGTTCCCCTGAGTGAAGCCTTTGATGAAGGCCCTTGTTATGTTCCTAGAAGGCTCCGCTTTCATATACAAAGTTTTCTATATACGAAGCTAAACATCTTTGAGCTGTATTTTCCCAGTCTCAGTTTATCACTGTTGTAATTTTATATCCTTGTCTTTTAGCTGAATTTTTAAGTAACTGACATTGTATTATACTTTCCCTGAGCTGTTCACCTTGAAGGAAGAGAATCTCTACATTTTGCTGCTTTAGGATATTTGCTCAAAAGACCACAGACAGTTATTACTGGGAGAGTGTTAGGAGTCAGTAAAACACAGCCAGAAGTTTTGCTGTACTGTGAAGTACTCCTCATCTATCAGTCTAATGATGAGGGAATGTGGCTTTTTTAACTTTGCAGTAGGAGTGAGAATCTACGAGAAAAGCATACAGTACTAAGAGCAATCAAATAAGGAGAAAAAGAGTATTGTCTAGCAAACAGGACCGACAAGTCTATTGAATACCTTATCAGCAAGTAAAGCAGACATTAAAAACACTAGAAGTTGAAAAGTTTTGTTAGATTTAAATCCCAAGTAAAAACAAATCCGGTTAGAAAGCTGTTTGCTCCTCATAGATCATAAGAACAGATCATAGATCAGATATTCCATTTTTTATTTTATTTTAATTAGCTGGACATTTGAGGTTGCAGAAAGAAAACACACACCCAACTTTACTTGAGATTCAAATAGCACAGTATTTGTGCTATTCTCCTAAATACAAAACTGTAACAGTAAACCAAAGCTACACTGGTGATACAGACACGGAAAAGCTTTTCAGAAGGAGAAAGGGAAGGAAGAAGTGAGAAAAAAAACCAGCTGCTGGGAACACAGACCAATTCAAGAAGTAATTCAGTGCTGAAGCCTTCAGACTCAGAAGGTCAAATAAGTGCCCTGACTTTCCATGTATTTAACATCCACATTTGGTAGCAATGTATTTACAGTCCCACTTCCAAGAGATGCTTACATACTTTGGTGTAGTAGTTCTTTTTACTAATCCTATAGGCAAGTGCTTAGCTGTTTAAAAGAAGCTTAAAAAAAAAAAAAAAGCTTAAAAAAAACCCCAACTGTTTTAAAGCTGTTTTAAATTATTATCTTAACACTAGATTGCACTCATACAGTTACTCAGGAATAACCAAGTGAAGTCTAAGGGTCTGTATTTTGTTTTATTCTTGCTGTGGACACTAGCCTGATTCAATAAGCATCAGAAATTGTGTAATTGGAAAATAGTCCTCTTTTTCTGTTACAAACTCCCTTCAAACTGATACAGGCAATTCACAGCCATACAAGCAAAGAGTTGATCTCCATGAGCGATGGCCAATCTCACAAGGAACAACAACAACAACAAAACATACAAAAAATCAACAATGACCAGGTATCTAGTAATCTGTCCAAACTGGCCATTTTCAAGAACTGCAATTTTCAAAAAGTTAGGTCTTAGACATTACTTGCATCATTAGTCACTGAAAAAAAGAAAACACAGGTTCTGAAGGGGAGGAAATGAGCCAAGTATGTAAATTCAGAGGCACAAGAAGAATAAAGCAACTGGCACTTACTCAGAGCTGTTTGGATATTCTTTTCTCCGTTCTTCACTTCTGTCAAAAACCCTTTCAAGAACTTTAAGCCCCTGTCAGGATGAACCCATGAAATTGTTATAAACATGATATAAACATGATTTCTTTCTGCTGCAGCCTGAAATCACCTGTCCGACAACAGGATTCACTGTAGCTTCACTTTTATGGGACAAAAGATTGCCTGTGATTGGTTTTTCAGGCCTTTTGGCAAAGCTGTGGTGATACACCCATAGACAACACGTTAATCTTGAACCTTGCCGGTTTGGACTGATGAAGCCTGTGGAGAGTAACCAGTCTGCTCCACATACATAAGCTTGCACTGGTTAAAATCCCCTCATTCCACCATAGTGGTTTGTAGTGTCAGTAGATACGAGGCCCTTACCTTTTCAGCCAGAGGAGAGCCTCTGTAGCAGAGTTTCTAACTTGTGCTACACCAGCATTCACTTCGTGGAGCACTATCTTCTGAAGGGTATCAAACTCTTCTTTGTTGGTTATAAATTTCTGGTTTATTTTCTGGAGGAAAAACAAGCGTCAAAGCTTTAGGCTTTTATGACCAAACAGTGGCCTGTCCTAAAAATACCACCGATTTACCAGGACGCTTCCCTGTAAAGAGGCAGGGCTGGCCTCCCACCCTGGGCACAACCCCAGACACATCTGGCAAGCCATCTGGCTAAGGCAAACAAACAAAAAAAGGCATCTTCGTCAAAGATTTACATGGAATCTACCACTTTCTGTCTGACAAAATGCTTTAGGCTCACATGACATCCTCTGTCATATGGAAAAGAGTTAACTCAAAATGCTCTCTGAGCAAAGTCCCATTCACCCCAAGTTTCAAGTAAAAGCAAGATTACCTTCTGACAACTGCTAAGCTACAAATTCTCAATTACACTGAGCAGACATTGGCATGCTTAAGCTTCAACTTTATTCCAAAGTTTGAGATACACAACTCCTCACAATAATAAGAGGGAAAATACATGAGGCAGTTAAACAGAGCCATAGAATCATAGGTTATCTAGGTTGGAAGGGACCTTAAAGATCATCTAGTCCAACCATCAACCTAACCCTGACAAAAATCACTAAACCATATTCCTAAGGACTACATCAACCTGTCTTTTGAACACCTCCACGGATGGTGCCTCAACCACTTCCCTGGGCAGCCATCTTCTACATTAAAGGAGCAGCTGTCTATCATTTGGCAATAAATATTCATTTTTTTTTTTGTTTTTAAATAGCATTCTTCCCTCTTGCTATTTTCAGTCTCTCAGTGGTCACCTTCAGCAAGGTAAGTGCATACCTGCCTTACTCTGCACCAAACATATCTGAATAATGAAATGCTCCTTATCATACATTCATGAGGTAGGTTTTGCTTTTCTTGCTTTTCCTTGAAAGAAAAGCCTCACTAGGAATACATCTTATCTCACAAGTAGCACTTCAAGCCTTTTCAGACTTGGCGCAGGAAGGACTGTCAGAATGACAACCAAAGTGCAGGGTCTGCCCTGTTTGTGAAGCTCCTTCTTAACACACTAGTTTGCTCCTACTTGTTTGAGGAAAGAGGTTTTTTTTTTTCCCCTCTCATGGTTTGTTTTACAGTCTAAAGTCAGTATTGCTACCATCGCATCATGACTTACAACCTATTCAGCTCAGAATCGGTCATATTCATTAAGCGAAACGGATGTTTTACTTGGCAGTAAATCAAGTATTTTATAAGTTTGTGTACAACACCTGGATTTATTAAACACAGTATTTACTGTAAGAATAGAATTTGGGGCATTTCAGCATTCTGATATAACAGATGGTAACATTATTAAATAATGACAAAGATTCTTGAGTTTCAGTACCTAAAATAGATATTTTAGCTAAAAAAAGAAAATATCAGTGTTAGAAATAAGCTCTTACCTTGATGTTACCTACAAAATCCATTTTAACAGGAGCAAAAACTGTTGGTCCCAACTTGTCTAGAAAAAAAAAGGACACATTTTAAAATTGTGTCTTTTTCCAGTCCTCAGTAAATTAATTTCATTTACTCTCTTAACAATCCTTCTAAATGGCAAAATATTAAATGAATGACGTAAACCGAAGCCTTTGAATGGAACCAATCCACCCTATTTGTACAAGTGTTAAAATACAATGGAAGCTTTCAAAAGGATCAGTGCTTACCGGGTCCTTACATCTACTGTTAGATTCAGAGGCCAAGTGAGTCATAGAATCATAGAATGGTTTGGGTTG
>BJBW01010271.1:0-38795 GCA_004320125.1 Scolopax mira
GCTCTACCTGGTAAAGACTGGCTTTTGTATAAATCTCTAATCTGATTGCTCATTAACCGCCGTATTAGAACATCTGCCAACTTGCACTGCAGACAGTCTGCCGTATTTATTACTTCCATCACAGAAACACATAAAGACCTTTATTCTGGAAAGATCCCGTGCCAGGTAATGTAAAAACATCCATTCCGCATAGCAAACCCCTAGTCAAAGGTTTTCCTCAGAAAGAAGTGCCAGCCTAGAGGTTGGGAACTTCAAAGGCTCTCAAAGGAGGAGTAACTGGATGAAATTTGATGGCTTCTGCTATACAGGAGTTCAGAGATGATGTTCCTCCCTGGTCTTAAAATCTTGACATTTCCTCAAGTTTTTCCCCTCGCTACAGCTTGAGTTACTGAAATACAGTGTTAACAGCAAAAATTCTCTTGTATATTTATTTATATAAAACGTTGTGTAGAGCTGACAGTGCCTTACAATGCAAAGCGAGTGTGGTTTTCCCCACTTTTAAGTGTAGGAAAAATAAAAACAAATGGGCGGACAGCAGACCTTGCTCAAGGTCACATGGAAGATGGAGAACTAAATCCAAGTATTTAATCCAGGTTTGAGTCTTCTATTGAACCCTATTTTCTCTCCAGGTAAAGCTCAGCTTGATAAAAGATGTAGAGCTGAGGTCATCCCATCAGCAGCCTTTGAAACCATGAGAGAATGGTGAAACTATCCCCAAAACTATACAAATATTCAGTGAAAGTACCAGGAGTTAAATCCAGGAGGAATAATAATTGAGTCAAGGATAAAGGGACAAAGTTAGTAAATCGCAATCATTATTCAGGGATAATATTTCTTACTGTCCAAAGAGAATATTAAACTACTGCTTAGGAAAAAAAAAATCACTAAGCAGAAAAAAGTTATTAAGAAAAGATAATGGAAGGAAGGGAATATTATGCTGATTCTCCAAACAGTTATGAATGAATATAGATACACTGTCTGTGATAAAAGAAACACATTTCCCTAAAGACAATTGAAAAAAACAGTCATTGCTAAACACTGATCTGTCTTTCAAATACTGAGTACCAAAATAACCCACCTTTTCAAGTTTTCTGTTGATAACTCCTAATGAGAATTTTTGAGTCATGAAAACAGTTAGAGATTTCAATCTTGTCGTATAGGAGCAATAAATCAAAAAGATGGGACAGGCAGCCACTTCAGGAGAAGTCCCGGAATCAGTCATTTAGCACATTATTAAAAAAAAAAAAAAGTGGAAAAGAAAAACCTGTCTTCTGTATAGTGTCTATAATAGATCAAATGTTTCTATTATATAACAGTAATCAACCAAATTGTGGAAGCAGCTCCTTTGCAAAAAACCTGGCTGAAACCAGCCAGGGAAAGAGTTGGGGAAAGTTTAGAAGAGGGAACAGGGCTGTAAAGAAAAACGGCAAAGGTCATAAGAAAGTCACGATGAAGAGTCTTCAGAGGTGGTAGATACTCCTGGTGTGGAGCTCAGATTTGAACCCCCACCGTTTGAAGGTGGGGAAAGACCACTCCTGAACTTCTGCTGAGGTTTCCTACAGCAAGAAAAAAAGGGAAAAATTTGAGTTTCTTTGCTGCATCCTTGTGATGAGGGAGGAATGACTGCAGGAGGGTTTGTTTATGTGGAAAGAAGGACTTGTCTAATATCCCACCGCTTTGATTTTGAGATTTGATTGAAATCTGAAGGCTTTTTTTTGGAACTTAATGTCTATTTCTAGCAGATAGACATTGGTTTAAATGCACAGGCTCATTGATTTTTTTGGAAGGTTTAAAAATAACTGAGGGGCGAAGAACTCTTGCGACATTAGTGTCATTAAATCTGCAACTAGTACATTGGGTGTGTATGAATGGCCTAACCCCCTATAAAATCATGCCAAGACCTGTCTCTTTGCTTCTGCAGCAAAATATTTGTGCAAATACAGTGTGTTGGGAAACGTGCTGCTGCACAGACACAGCTCCCAAAGTATTAGGCTCAGGGAGGAAGCTTGAACGCAGAGTTACTATATGAAATTCTTCTAAAATAGCATCATATTTTAGATTATCACTGTTCTGCTGTCAGCCTGACACCTGGCTGAGATCAACCACTTCTTAATTTCAGTTTAGGATTAAATCTAGACTGTCTCTTACAGCAGTGAGTGATGGTAATAAATCATGCCTTTGCCCTAGGGCAGCACTATAATGACTTAGACTTGTGGAGTAACAGCGGCTGCTCGTCTGTTCTGCCCTTGGGGAATTGAGTGTCGCCAGGAAAAAGGCAAAAATGTGTCTGTAATCTCTTTTCCTGACCCCTTTGGACCAACTGGGTAGCTAATTAGATGGTTCATAGGGTACGGCCCTCGACAGGGTGTAGGAACTGATAGGAAGCTTTCTCTCTTCCCCTGTACGCTCTGCATTATCTCTGAACCATCACTTTCCTTGCTTTTATTCTACCCATGATACGTAAAAACAGGTAGCATCCTGTCAAGGAAAAAACAGTATAAAAGAAGAATTCCTTTTTTTTTTATAATTAATATAATGCCAGTGTAGAGCTCATGTTGGTATTTTTTAAAATTCATTATTTGCTTTTTGGTAATGCGCCTTTACTGTTTAATTCTTGCAGCAAAGCAGGGATCTCTTGCCAAAGATGCCAGCCCAAATGACAGCATTCCCACTGCTTCCCATTAAATGGGGTTGCACAGATTGCTTGCTTGCTGCAAGACCGTTTGCAGATTTTAGGTTTCAAGGCCATATGCAGACCCTTTGGATGCTGTTAATGCTGCTTGTGTGAAGCCTTTTGGATTGCTCTGGTAGCATTTTGGGATTTATGCTGATAGGCTGCTTGATTCCTCTAATACTTCAGAATTCCAATTTAGTTGTTTATTTTTTGGTGCCCGGGCTAGATTTTTGTCTGCGTTTTATGAGGGTTGGGTTTGGTTCAATGTAGCGTGGCTTGAAGTGTCCTGATGAGAGGGCATAGGGAAGGGTTAACTGGGAAGCGTTTAGCTCTTTGCCTGCTGGAAGGACTGGGATGATTTACAGGAGATGTGCATTTTAAAACTGGCACGGCTCTCTGGGTCCAGTGTGTGAGCTGATCTTCAGCCCGTTGAAGATCACAAAGTCCCACCACAGAGGCCAGGTCTCCTCGGCATCCAAGTGCGAGTGCTGGAACCCAGGGCTCCGTAGGGTCTTCTTCCTTCTCCATCTCCTTGATCTCCATGGTATGTCAGCAAAACCCCTTCCAGGTGGCAGCATCTCTGTACGTGTAGCTTCCAACTTGGAACTAGATGTGTCATAGTTACCTGCAAAGCTTAATCAACGTGATCTCCACATCCCCATCCATCCTTCAGTGGAGCTGCACCGATAGCGGTGACTTAGAGTGACGTGTTGACGTGAGATTGGGAAGTGGTTACCTGGGACAATTTCCTCTCAAGCTATTTTTTACCTGCGCTCTTTTCTGCCTATTTAAAGATTTATGCTATGCTAATTTCCATTAAAAAGAAGTCTGTAAGTTAAAGAAACAGGCAGGTCTTCATTACGGTGAGAATGAGGGGAGCTTGTTAACTTTGGCTGAGTTTGAACTATGCTTCTTTGTTTTGCTTCAAAGGAACGTGCCCTGTGGATGGACATGCAGAAAAAAAAAATTAAAGCCATGGCCTTTGAAAAGGGAATGGCTTAAAATTTATATCTACCAGATTTGCCTCTTTGGCACAGTCTGTAGGAACTTGTGTTTTGAATGACCCGAGACAAAATATGGTGTGGTTGGTCTTGTATTTGTGGCTGAGACCTTGCCAAGGAGGGGTACCATAGGGTTCAACTTTCTCTCCATGTATTCACGAGCTGCTCTTGGGTTAGGTGGTTAATTAGCATTACCTACCACAGACTGGTGCAAGCAGAAAAGCAGCCTTGGAGCTGCCTGGATTTACACATCGCAGGAATTTGATGCTTAGGTTAGTAATGACCCTTTTTTAAGTACACTCCACCTAAAGAAGTTTTAAAACATAATAAAGCAGATGCTTGGCTGTATAAATGGGATCCAACTTAGCATTAGTTGAGCATCTGGTGCGTTTCCTCCCCACAACCTGTTGAGAAGCAAACTTTAGGGAGCAATTTATGCTAATCCCTTCTGCTGCCTGCCATGGCTTTTCTAGCCATGCTGCTGGCAAACGGGGTGCCCAGGGCCAAGCGTCCAGCTGAATTGGCCTGACAAGTGAGCAGCAAATCAGGAGGCTTGGCTTCATCAGTTGGGATCAGAGTGATCAAAGATGACACTGAGGTATGTTGGAAACTCAGAACCAGGATATTCTGGGACCAGCAGAGTTTACTTCAGTGTAGACATGAGCTCTGGGGTCTCCGTTCTTGTATCACCTAAATACTGTCAGCGACCTCAGGTTTCACCTCTTTTGGGGTATGGTTTGCTTTTTGGGTGTGCTGGTGCAGAAGCTCAGGGCAGGGTGGGATTGCCCAAACCAAACCCAACGCGCCCGGCGGCGCATCTCGGTACTGAATGTGGAAATGGGGATTTCATTCTACTGGTTATCTGGCAGATGCAGAGGGTTGTTATTGCTTTCAGGAATTAAGTCATCCTAAAGGTTAAGCCTGCGGGGTGTTCTCAGCCCTGCAAGAATTAATATGGTGACATTTAGTTGCTATTAAAAAAAGTTTTCTTTTTTTCCCTCCCCCCCCCCCCCCCCCCCCCCCCCCCTTGCTTTTTTACATGACAAACTGAGTAGTTTGCTTTGCCTGCTGGTGCAGCAGTGGCTATTTAAAATAAATCAGCAGAGCCCACAAACTGTCACTGTCATTTCTTAGGCTAATGCAGAGACAGATGATGGTCATCTCTGCCACCGCAGCACGGCCACAATTGGCACACGCTGGCTTTTTAATGGCCACTGTGTTAAGTCTTCAGTATAGTGTCCTTTCCCCTCAAATACAGATTGCTGGGACCCACCCTCAGCAGATGCCAACTGGCAGATCTCCACTGAGGATGTTGGGTTTGTATTTTTCACTAATTTGGGATTTCTCGCTGCTTTACATCCCTTGCCCGTTGGGGAGTCTCTGTTTGGTTCCTCAGACAAAACTGGGCCCTGCTGTCAGCTTTGTGTGTAAAAACTGGATGCAGTTTCATTGATTTATTGTGTCTCTTAATGGACAGAAGGGAGGGGAAGAATGGAATATAATCAATAGGTATTTTAGAGGGGTGTCCAGGCATCATGTTGCTACTTCAGCTAGAGCTGGTCCTGTGCTTTCTGTTGGTTTGTTGGACAAGAATGACTTTTTACGTGTTTGCCTTTTTTAAAAAAAAAAAAAATGTCTTTACCTACTTCATTTGCTTCCTCTTCAAAGTGCCTCATTCAAGTGGGTTTTAAAGAAGTTTCCTGCCTTTTCTCCAGCTCAGTGAGAGAATATTAGAAACGAGGAGCAACCCTGGGTCTGGGCTTGTTCCTAAGTCCGTTGTCTCTACTAGGCTTTGGATGATGACTTTTCTTTTTCTCCTCCTTTTTTCCTCCCTTTTTTCCATTCTTTTTTTCTCTCCAGAACCATCAAGTACACATCTGTTAATGTTATTTATACTTTCTGTAGAAATGAGTCCATCCATCAGAATAAATAACCACTCTCTTAAATTATGATAACAAAAAATAGCTGAGTTAACACCCATTTTCCTACCATGTAAGTGGATGACTATTTTAGGACAGCAAAAAAGCAGATTAATAGACTTTGCCATCATATTATTTAGAACCTCAAAAAACTATATTTTTTTAAATTAAATATTGGGAACAAACAGACATGTTGAACCCAAGTTACAGTCTGCTTTGTGTAGTTTTCTACAGGTAGCATAAAAATATTAAAAGAGGGTCTTTCTTCCATTTAAATTTATATAAAACCGTTTCGGTTCTGACAAGTCATATGTAAAATAAACAAGCTATACAATACTCATGGTAGGAATTTGGTGACACTGTGCAGTTGCTGCCTTTTGTGGAACTGCTTTTAAGACATGCAGTTTACCCCTGCAAAAAGATCTGGTCCAACAAAGTGCCTCAAACATATGGTTATATTTTAAAAGAACTAATAATACTGTTGATTTCAGTTGGCCCACCAGCTACGCAAGGAGAATGAAGATTTGAGATGGATCACTATTGGCACTGGGGTACCAGAGGGGAAGGTATTAGCAGTGTCTTTGTCAGCCCCTTTTTGGCAAATATCTATGTTGCTTTTATGCCATTATTTATTTTTTTTTTAAATTGTCATAGCTTATTTCATCTTATTATCTAAATCAAGTCTCTGGAGAGTAGCTTATCCCAGCTTTGATCCATTATGTTGTTTACTCTTGTTTCACAAACCATTAGGGATGCTCAAGGATGTAAAATAAGATATCCATCAGGCTAAATCTTATGAGCCATTTGCTGCAGGCGCAGTTTTGTCCTGGTCACAGCAGCAGGTTTCCAGTGTCCTAATGGAGTCCTTGTTGTGCAACGAGGGCTCTGCTCTCCCAGTGCCCTGTACTGGGACCTGCTTGATGTGTGAAGCTCATAGAGATCAACTACGTGAGAGCCAGATATGTCCTTTGTCCTTCAGAAAAACAACCCTTTGCTGTGAACTCTTGTCTCTTCCTTCTGACTTCTCCTGGCATCCAAAATATCCATCTCCGGGTAAGAACTCCACCTGCCTTTGGTGCCAAAAACTGTCAGGTTGTGTTATAAAGCCACAAAGCATAATCTAATTATTTTTTAATCTAATTATTCAAATGTTGTGAGCAAATGTATGAATTGGGGCTTCTCTCGATTGCTTTTGGAGAGATGCATCAGACACAAGAAATGCCAGTAATGAATTATGGCTAAAACATAAGCTGGATGGCAATGTTTTACGTAGTTTGTAATAGCAATAGCTGCTAAGATGTGTCATTTTAAGCAGCTTTTTCACTGGAAGCTTGAATTTGTCCCACAAATGGGAAGAAAATAAAGCAGTGATGTGTCCCTCCCCATTATTTCTTCTTGTTTTCCAAGCATCGAGGCAGGTTAAGAAATATGCAGGGATGAACTTTTTTAATCTTCATCTTTTGTGCATTTAGGTGCGTTTGCTCTTCAGTTGCCTTGAAAAAACTGAAGGGTTAGGGGGCTGGAGGAGATGGGCACTTTCTGCTTCAGGCTCTGCAGGTCGATTCCTCACGGGTATGAAATCGGGGGGACCCTCTGATCTATTGGGCCAGCACTGATAGGCTGGAGCTCCAAATTGGATTTCTTTCCTCCAAGGTTATTCAGAAGATACTAAAAAGCAGAAACTACAGCAAATAGCCATTTATGGGAGGGGTGTGCTTATTAGTTATCTCTTTGTGTTCTTTTCCCCTTCTGAAAGCAGAGCATTATTTAAAATGTAAGCCCCCAAAGCTCTCGTAAGTCACTCGTAAGTGTTTTGAGCCAGGGAAGGCCATGGGCTTTAGCTGTTGTGAGAATTTGTACAGATTCACTAAGCTCCCAAAGTCCTAAGCCAGCTCTTTCCCGAAACATTTGCAACCAAACTGCTCCCTACAGCACTCATGAATTCAATGACATAAATTGTTAGAAGTGCTATAATGTAATTTGTAAATGATGTTGATTTACTCATTCCAAAGCCTTTTGAAGTAAATAGATTGTGTTAATTTTCTCCAACTAGCTGTACATTCAGAATAACCATTGAAACACTCCATTTAAATATATTTTCAATTAAACTAATGATGTTTTAGAACATCCTAAATAACAACATGTCGCAAGGACAGCTGTCCATATCCTTTATTTAGGTTTACAGGCTGCACTGCTACACACTTTGCTGGTTTATTTTTCTTAGAAATATTAGTGTAAATGATGGTCTTTCCTACGTGGCAAACAGCAGCAGCCACCCCCAGCTCCAGAGCAGCGATTAACGGAGGAGGAAAAGGGGGGAAGCAAAGGCCATAGTTAAAATGAAAAGCCATTCAGGTGTGATGCTGGGGTGGAAAACTTCGTGCTGTCGAGATGCTGTAAAGAGACTCCGGGGTAAAGGAGAATATCCGATGTAATTATGCAAATTGATATACCAAAAAAAAAAAAAAAAGCAAGCTTTTAATTGGGAACGCTAAACAGCGTTTTAATAATTCCAAGTCATTAACCTTTGTGGGAGTCAGTTCTACCGGAGGACTTATTATGGGCTAGGAAAAAGAAGCACACCAAGCCCTTTTCTGAAAGGTGTTTGCAGGTGTTAACCTTGTTTCCTGTGAAGTGTTTACCAGGAAGGGATTTTCCCACAGCCCCTCAGTCACGAGTTTTCTTGCTCTGCTCTGAAATCAGTTTCTAATGAGTTGTCTTCCCAGTAAATAAATTTCCAAGTAAAACTAACTTCCAAGGTAATGATTTCTGGTTTGAACCCACTGTGAACTCCTATAAACTCCCAACATCATTGTCACCTCTTAATTTTAATAATTGCTGCTTCTGTTTGCCACTAAACCTTCTGAGGTTCTTCCATTCAGTGTAGAAATGCACTAATGTTCAGCTTGTTAGGATACGAGACCCCTCATTAACTCAGAGTATTAAATGAAACAGTTGAGTTAGTAACCAAATCGACAAAGAAGCAGCTGACTCTCTCTATGATTAGGGACTTTGTCATCTCGTTCATGGATTAATTATATGGTCCATTATACTGAAATGTGGTTTTGATATTGAGACTAGTTTTGTTCTTGAGTTTTTGTACTCGCCAGCTGCTTTAATGTTCTTTATCTTTCTGTGAACAAGCTCCAAATTATAGATTTCTTAACTTGAAGGACAAATTTAGAACGTCGTTTTGAATGTATGTTATTCGAAACAAGTTCAAGGATAAATGTAGATAGAACAATCTTCAGAGGGGTAAGTCTGGTGTCTGGTGCCTCTTCTCTGCTGTGATATGTCCACAAAAGCAAACAAACAAATAAAAACACCCAGGAAAATTGGTTTCAATGCTGCACATTCTTCCAAGGAACAGATGTTCTTCTGGGAGGAAAAGCCATGGAGAGAAAGTAATGATTAACTCTCTTGTAAGTGCTCCGAGGTCAGCCTGCTGTACTGAACACGCTCCCAGCCCTTCCAGTTATTTATATTTGTATTCTGAAAATTAATTGGATTGTCATTTTGAACCCTCATTTCAGACAAACATCTCAATGTGTTGGCGTCGTACAAGTGTGGTGAGAAACGGCCCTTGGCACAGGAACTTTATAATCAAAATAGATAAGAAAGAATGGCAGAAAATTCATGTGTCTCCTAGGGAGGGGAGGGATCCAGAACGGGGAATTAAAGATCTCGGAGATAAAACAAGAAGTTACTGGCAGATCCTGGTTGTAAACCAACAGGGCTGAAGGGGAGTTGAGCCAAAGAGGTGAATTTCATTCCAAGAGGAGAAATGGTAAATGTAAATTCACGGTAGTGAGCTTTGCAGCTCCCTGCACGACAACAGCCTCGACGAGCAGAATTAGGGGTGACAGTACCAAAGGGAAAAAAAAAAATAAAGGAAAGTAAATATTTTGACACAAAAAGGAAGATAGCAGGAAATTACTGGTTTCAAAGCCTCTGTTTTTACTAACAATTGATTTTGACTACAGGAAATGGGCAGCCCTGTGCGGGATGAAGTTTGCTCTGAATGAGGAAACCACTTGGAGTCTCTCTGTGTTCATCTCATTAATTCTCTTTCTGCCTGTTAACTTACAAGCAACACTTTCTAGAGAGGGTGGAAGAGTCAGCAGAGGGGGGAAAAAAGTAAAATTCAATAGACTCTGAAAGCCTGCGGGAGAAGAAATTAATTGTGTAGCAGCAAGAGGGATGTTTGAAGGCTTTTCTTTTGCAGGTAGCAGCCAACAGAGTTCTGGGCTGAAAGCCTCATCCGGCTTTTAATCCAGGAAATTAATGGAAAAACTCTTTGGCTTGAGATGAGAGAATGGGGTTCTGCAAGGGAAAATGTTGGAGATGGATTGCACGATCGAACTCTGCAGCAACTTCTTTCCTTCATGATTCTTCTGGATTATAAACCGTGTTTTAAAGCCCTTCACAAGTCCCTGGGATGTGTTGGGTAAAGAAAAGACCCAAATACAACAAGTGCTCTGCGCTCTTCTTGAGTTGACTGGGATGGCATGGTCCTGGTTTATTCTCCTGGCAGAAGGAGGTACGTGGACCCTCATAACTGCATGTTTTCCTGTTGTATTGCTCTTGGTCTGACTGTGGTTTGGGCTCAGAGGCCGTCCTGGCAGATCAGCTGTTGTAGTAGGATCAGATCAGTTGGAATAGTTGGTGCTGAAGCTCCGTAATTGCATTAGATGTGATTCAGGAGAAGGTCACCCCAGATAAAACTTAGTGTGGTCTCTGTTGGGCCACCCTTTTCACAACCAACAGGATTTGGGGTTTGAAGAGTGAAAAGAATTTGATATTTGCTGGAAGGTATCAGAGCAGTGCTTTGGAGATGGCTTGGAAGGTCACAGCCCCATTAAGTGCTGAAAAGTCTTTGAACAGAGCTTCCAGAGCTAAACTGGAAGAAATCTACTTTGCTCCTGCCAAAACCACTCTGTGGACTCAACCAACATGCTGCAAATGAAAACAATTGGGAATTGCTTCAAAATCCATTCTGCTGCTCCAAACCAAACCGCTGATGTTGAAACAATCAAAAATGTTCTACAGTTTAGGGAAAGCAAAGCTTGATTTGTTTGTCCATTGCGGGGAGGAAGCTGCAGCATGGCCAGCCTGTCCAGACTTGGATGTGGCAACAAGTTAGGGTTGGGTGAATCATTCTATTTCTCCTTTTAGGAGGGCTTGTTGCCCTTTTTCCTGTCCCCAGGTGCCACAGAGACGAATCTGGCCCCATCCTCCTCTCCTCTCCACCCAGCTCTCCATCCTGTCCAGCCCTTTATTTTAGAGACGGGCTTTCAGGGCTTAATGGTCTCCCAAGCCATAAAGTACTAAAGTAACAGTAATGAGGAGAGTTGTGTAAGTACCCAGATAAACTTCAATGGATTTGGGCAGTGAATGAAACTTCAGTTTTTGATGAGGGTTGTGACACTTCAAAGACAGCGATAAGGAACAAGCACTTGAAAATGAGGTATGTGTTTATCTATAGCAGCTGCCTAACTAAGGGAATGGGAAAATTAAATTTGTCCCATAATTATCTTTTGTACAAACAGGCAGTGTCCCTCCAGCCAGGCAGCTTCTAAAAAGCCTATAATTATTGCATATAATAACTACCAACATTAATCTTAGCTGTTGCTTGTACAAAAATTATAAATTACTGCACCAAATCCTATTACTGCAAATATTAAAAGTTACTAGACGTTTATTTGAACCTTGATTTTTTTTTTTTCTTGTAACTTTGTGTTAATTTTCTCCATATTTCAAAACTCCAGCAATCGCTATAATAGAGGTTTGATAGTTTAAAAAATTCATTACTCTGAGATTGGATTAATATGAAAAAAAGAAAAGGTTTAGAAGCCAGGGAGGAATGTGACTATTACTCAGATTTGGCCATCTCCAGGACTGTTTGTTTTTATGTAGAGGGTGTTCTCCAGCAGTTGCTTGGTCTTGGTGCTGTTAGTAAAATACTTGCAGTGGAGCATTTGAGCCTATAAACCATTCCAGTCTTCCCTTTCGACTTGAGGTCTATCCTGCAGGAGCACCGACTGCTCTTGGGGGGAGCCTTGAATTCATGGAATATTCAAGTTGGAATGGACCCATAAGGACCATTGAACCCAACTCCAAATGGGCTGTAGAGCTCTGCTGGAGCTATACTGGGACACTGGGAAGGAGGCAGTTACACTTAGTTGTTATTTGGTCTTTACATATAGTGATGTAATTTTCAAGGCTTCTATTCAAATACTGATGGGTCAAGGTTTCAATGAGCTTTTATCCATTTTGTTAATCTTAGATCACAAGGTGCTTGTGAAGACTTGAACTTTTTGAGATTCTTACATGCAAGAGGACTCATTTCTTGGGGACCTTACAAGACCATCTTTTGCACGCTCGCAGGTTGAAGCAGTGATGGACAGGTTAGGTAGCCATTGAACCAAAAATATTATACATTGCACCTTATTTTCAGATCTTGGCCCAGAAACCATGATTCCTTTGTGCTCTTGTGCTGAAAACCAGGAGAAAAGGTTGGCTATCCAGTCATTTAAGTCATTAAGAATTTAAAACATAAGACTGTTCTTTTTTAGATTGTGCCAGTACAGAAATAGATACTTATGAAATTTTTCTCTAAGGTATTTATAGTATTCTCTCTGTTCTCTCTAAATAATCTCCTAAGACCTGTTTTTCCTCTCTAGCTCTCAATTTTTGGAGGCCTCTTTGGGTGGGGTTTTGATAATTTTATTTTTTTTTTAATTTAAGTTCAGCTTTTAGCTAATCAGATGCCTCTAATATGTCACGCTCAACAAGCCAACCATCTTCTGTGCTCACTGTGGGATATGGATGGTAAAGACTTTAAAATGCTGCAGGACCTTGATGGACAAGCAGATGCACGGGGCTCTTAAAGTGAAAAAATAATTGCCTTTGAGCAGTTGATGTAGAGTATAAGTTGAGACAACTGTGAAGCAGTATCTTCTAAAATGGATTATCTTTGGCTGTATGTGTGAATCATAGAGTTGTCTGGGTTTGAAAGGACCTTTAAGATCATCTAGTCCAACCATCAACCAAACTCTGATAAAAATCATCACTAACCCGTGTCTCTAAGCACTAGGTCAACCCGGCTTTTAAATACATCCGGGGATGGTGCCTCAACCACGGCTTGGGCAGCCCATTCCAAGGCTTAAGAACCCTTTCAGGGTAAAAATTGTTCTTAATCTCCAATCTGAACCTCCCCTGGGGCAACTTGAGGCCTTTCCTCTTGTCCCATCGCCTGTTCCTTGGGAGAAGAGACCATTCACCGCTTCTTTACACCCTCCTTTCAGGGATTTGGAGAGAGTGAGAAGGTCTCCCCTCAGCCTCCTTTTCTCCAGGCTGAACAACCCCATCTTACTGTGATGTTGTAAAAACAGAATATGGGTCATATAACCTCGCTCTGAAGAGAGTGTAAGGTGGTGGCACTGAACATTTTCCTCAGCCTCAAGGTTTTATGTTGCTTTGTACCATTTTCTCTGTGCATCTCCTGTGCACGAGTGATCACAACAGCTAAATGACTTCTGTGGAGCTTCTGGGGCGTTTCTGTTTCAGGGTGGGAACTCAATTTTGATGGATGTTCTGGGTTAGCGCCGTCCATGTGATGTTATGTGGAATTGGGGGACACTTAGAGGTGAAATTCAGGTCTCTATGCCTGGGGTCAGTTGTCAGTAGTACAAGTGATGCTGCCCTTCCTTGCAATTTATGTTTGTTTTAGTGAACATGATAGTCTCAAATATTGTTATGGAGGAAGAAGCCACGTAGAAAGCCTGATTTTAAATCAGCAAATGGTGTTTTATTCCAGATGTCCTTATTTAGAACGCGGCAATAGCATCTTTCTATTCTGAGCAGCGACTTCTGTGTCCTCTCTAGTTTTCCCTTGAAAAAGAATGATGAGGGTTCAATTTAGAGCTTTTTCCCTGGATTGTTGATCATTAATTTATCTGTATCAGTGCATAAGGAATTTCTGGTGGAACTGAACCCTCCTAGCCATGTCTCATCCTCTGAGCTGTTATGACTAATTCTTTTCTTAAAATGGAATCATTCGGACTGCTTCAAAGGCACCATACATCTTCCTATATTTAATAATAATCATCTGCTTAAGGCAAACATTTTTTTGCCACTCAGACTGGTTTTAAAGTAAATGTGCTCTGTTCCACCCGATGCCAGATTCCGATCTTGCACAGCTGCGTGGTTGGTGGAACTGCTTATTTCAGTGTACTTAGTCCAGATTATCTCAAATAACAGCTATCTGGCTTCTGATTTCTGTAGTCCACAGCTCAGGGTGATTGCAGGCAGATTTCCCAAGTCCTGAAGACCTACAGAAATCATTAATGAAATAGCCACTGAAGCAGTTAATGTGTATAACTGCGGAAGGAAAGTCATTTTGGCAGGACAAGGGGATATTTAATGTTCATGAGAAGCAGATACCGAGAGCTCTCTTAGAAAGATGTTCTGTATCTAATTTTCTACGTAGTTTGTTGCATTTCTGTGCTCTTGAGAACAGAACCCAGAGAAATCAAGAGTCAAATTCTTTCCTCTTTATCTGCATTCTTTGCTTAAAAGCGATGAGGATACTCCAGCATATCTCAGACCCAGGGCAGCACTGCATCTTTTGCCTGCCTGGAGAGGAATATTCCTCCATTAGAACAAAAAGCCACTGTGCTGACTTGGTAGCATTCAGCACACTTTATGCTTTAACACGAATTTACTCCATAAAGTGCAGCAAAATATTAAGGGTCATAAGTTTAAACTTTATTCAGGGCTGTAACTCTTTTCCTGCGATCTTCTATAAATTTACTAGTCATGATGAGTCCCTTCTCTGGATGCCGGAGCTGTATGTGTCCACGCACTTTTCACTTGGGTTTGCATCTCACAGAAAACTTTAATCTTTAACACGTGCCACCACGCAGAATATCCAGGCTGGGATGAATTCCTTTCATCTCATATATGCATTTTTGAGCAGCATTAGGAGACTAGGAACCTCCTGACTTTATTAGCTTCAGGGCAGCGACAGCTAAATGGTTTGGGTTGACTACGGTCTCATTCATGTTTTATGGCCTTGGCTTTGCCAGGCTACAGAAAGTGGAAGGTCACGGTGTCCCATGAGATGTTAGAGGGGGTTTGTTGTATTTTACTGCTGTAGCATCCTATGGAAGGATGGGGTCTCACCCTTCCAGGTGAGCTCTCCTTTCCTTGACTGATACAAATGATGTGTCTCTCTCAAATTCAGTGATTCAAAAAGGGGAAAAAATCCCCAAGAATTATTTATTGGATGAAGATCTGCACCTATTGCTAAGGAAACGTGTCTGATACTGATCAGGATTTATTCCTGGATAGTGTTTTGCCATATTTTCCTGCCTCTCCGTGGTCGGAGGGAGTGGATGGGAAGCTGGGAATAGTTCTGCCACGTAAGCAAAGAGACAGCAGCCTTATTCAGACCAAACTCAATCCTGTTGGAGTCAGAAATGGCTGTATTAACTTTGATATGGCTGATTATTTTTTTTCCTGCCTCGCACCTCACGTAGTCATTTGAGCCCGTGCAAAGTTAGTGCGAAGTGAATGTAAAATTCTGCCAAATCACAGTAATAGCTTTTCATCCACTTAGGTGTCACTTTGCACATGCCTTACTCTGCGTGGCTATAAGTAGTGGGAAATTGGGCCCATTAGGGGTAGGAGGATATATTTCAAACTCTGGAAAGTTTTTTTTTTTTAAAAATTTCAGTCTTAAGGACTTGTGTGAGGCAGAGGGTGTAGTCCACATCCAGTTGTGTACAGGGATGCTTTGGACTGGAGAAAATGCAATCTGAGCTTTGTTTTCAGCTGTGAAATCAGCTGAAAGGGAGGCTGGGACCCCTTATGAATTATTGCAGTAATATTTGCATTTCCACAAAGCCTCAGGTACTCTCTTACATGGAACTGGGAAGTGCATTCAGATTGATTTAGAAAGGACTGTGGTGTAAACCTAAGGCTGGCTGGAATACGATAAGTAACATCTTATCTAACCTCTTTAGCAATGATTTGGACAAGAAATTGCTGTTTCTGAGGAGTCCGAACACATAACCTTAATGCAAGACCCTGCACTGAGGATTTTGTTGTCATCCTGGATCTATCTTGTAGTGGGATTTTAGCAAAAGATCTATAGATAATTGTTATCCTGCAGCCAAACAAAGGAGCTGTTTATTTTGTTAATGGTGGTTACAGAGTGTGAGTATCATTTATGCCTCGGCCCAGCGCTTGAGTCAACGGATCGAGGTACCTGCAGCTATGGAGACACCATGAATTGAACGTACTTTCCCAAATTTTTAGGTACCGGCTGAAAAGGCATGGCTTGTTTTTCATCATCCATTTTGCATCATCCAGTCCTTTCATTTTCATCAGGTTTACTCCTCTCTGTAATTTTTAGAGGATGACATGTTTGAATCTCGGGTTCAGCAGCAAAATTAGAAGGAAATTATGAAAAACTTTTGGTGAAGTAAGGTCCAATTTAGATGCTAATCTTCAAAAGAATGAAAATGTTAATATTTAGAGGACTGAAGAATCTTTTTTCTTGATCATAAATCTGCATTTACAGTTGGATTTTGTCAAAAAGAGCCCTCTCCCACAGCAGGAGGTTGGCGCATGCAGTTCCTACAGTTGCATCCCCAGATGCAATTCCCACTCAGACCCCCTCACCAAGACTTCCTGCTGATTTCAGGTGTTGTTAAGTGGCCTGTGATTATAAAATAATAATAATAATAATCTGTAGTTTTGTTTTCTTCTGTTTTTACTGATATTCATGGACTTCTTTTTGTCTTAATCCCAGCTTTCTTGTCCTGATTTGTTTCTGAGCTGACCGGTTGCAGTTCATCATAACCAGACGTTCTGCTCCATAAACTCAATTGCTTGTCTAAATTATCTTCCTGGAGCCCCACTATCTCGTTAAAGACATTAATGTCTTTCCAAAGGCCTTCCAGTGGTTCCATATGGAAACCACAAAGAGGTTGTTACCTTCTGACTCACTCGGCTGCCTCTGTCCCGCATCGATCTGCGGTGTCTATATGCTGTCAGGGATGTGACTTGGCTTTCCTGCCCTCCTGGCCACCAGAGCATGTGAGCACATTAGGCAATGTGATTAACCTTTGGTAGTCACAGACGCCTCCTCCTCCGTTCCTCTCCCCAGAGACTGTGTACAGTGCATTGGAGTCGTGTGTGTTGGTTAATTAAGTTATATAGGGACGGCTGATGTGGCAGTTTCTACCTTTGGTTGCCTCATAAAACCATCTGCTGAACATTTTCTCAATTAGTGAAAGCAAGGCCAGAATTAGTCTCTCCTTTTAATGTTATTTCAGTCCTAACATTAGTACTATTTAGGTGCAGGTGCATCTTTTTAGTGTCTTTTAAAGTAGTATTTGGTTTAGTCTTTTAATTATCTGATGAAATTGCAGTGTCATCTCCAAGGCCAAATATTACACTGTAAAGGTTCCTGCATAATACATCCAAATGCCTTCTTCAACAAGACTGGATCTGTTCTCATTTTAACTTCATTGACTTTGGTATAATTGTGCTCTTATTTCTGGTTTATGGTAGTGTGAATGAGGTCCTTGTTCTCCTCTGTCGCTTTGGTAATGAGTGATGTGGATGGAGAGGGTAGCTCTAACTCCTCAACAGTGTCCTGCATCTTCTCACCCTCTACTGTCAACTGAGGGGCCATAATGGACCTTGTGTTGTTGCCCCAAAGGTGCTCTCAGGTCTGTGCTCTGCCCTTGGACATTCCCTACCTATTTCTGAGTTATTCTGATTTACTGCTTCTTCAGGTCCAAATCCTTCCAGATCCAGTGGCTGGAGTAGATGCAAAACTCTCTCACGCAAGGATCTGGCTCACTCCCTGGACCTTTGGCACCTCCTCTCCATCCTCCTCCTCATGGAAAAGGAATCGGTCCGTTACAGGAGCACGTTGCTGGCTGTTCCAACAATTAATCTGAGACTTTTGATCTGAACCTTCCTGCCTTTTATCCCTTGAGCCCCATAGAAATAGATTGAGGCAAAGCATTTTTCTTAGCTGGATCTGGCAGAACTCTGACACCTGGAAGGAAAAATTAGTTATGCATGTGGCATGTTTCCAGGAAAGGGGACAGGACTATTAAAGGTTTGTACCCTTTGGGAGATTAGCTCCTCGTTTTATTTAATATTGGCTTGTTCTACACTGCACAATGGCACACAGATTAATGGTTATAACAGGTATGTAGATACAGTTAATATCCTTTTGGTTTGTTAATCCACTTAATACTTGAAGTAAATAACAAAGTGGCTTGGAGTATACCATGCTCTTAAGGCAGCAATGGGCCCGGGGCGTTTGTTATTACAAAGGAAGGGAGGAATATCCAAAACATGGGGAATTTTTCATCCATTCTTTTTTTGCGGGAGCAGCCATAAGGCATTCTGGAGTGTTGGAAAACAAAGGTCTGTCTTCATAGATTCATAGAATTGTCTGGGTCAGAAGGGACCTTTAAGGTCATCGAGTCCAACCATCAACTGAACTCTGCTAAAACCCATCACTAACCCATGTCTCTATAAGCACTAGGTCAACTCCTCTTTTAACTCCCTCCAGGGATGGTGCCTCAACCCCTTCCCTGGGCAGCCCATTCCAAGGCTAAATAACCCTTTCAGTGTAAAAATTTACCCTAATCTCCAATCTGAACCTCCCCCTGGCGCAACTTGAGGCCCTTTCCTCTTGTCCCATCACCTGTTCCTTGGGAGAAGAGACGCACTCCAGCACCTCAATGTCTTTTTTTGTGGCAAGCGGCCCAAAACCGTTGAACAAAAAGAGTGGGATCTCTGAAAAGCAGAGAAGGTGGCACCACTGCTGTGATCATTGGGGGACTTGGGTTGGTTTTGGGATGGCAGTGTCATGTCTTTGTTTACAAGCTCCAGAACCCAGGAGCCAAGCAGGGTCCCGGTTGCAGGTGCAGGAGATAATTGGGCAGCGCTGAACTATGTTTGATAAATGCCAGCACCTTCCATGCTCCGACCTCACCCCGGCTGGGTCCGTGCAGCTGCAGGATGGTGTTTGCAGATGACAATGAGGATAACGGATGCTGTTTCTCTCTCTAGCTGGATGGCACATTTTTTTTCTCCTAAATGTATCAGCTAATGAACAGACTCATAATTTAGTTGAGACGGCTGTTGCTGCGGGATCTGATAAACAAGGAAATGTTCCGATATTGGATTCTGCTGCTGTCAGTTTTGGATGTTTCCAAGTCTGTTATTGACCTTAAACTGGCTGCTTGGGCAAATAATATTCTTAGAGTCTTCAGCACCTGCTTTTTAGATTCTCTTCCTAACTCAGGGGAGGGAAGCATTGGGAATATTGTTCACTTCATTAAGTTTTAATACATTTCCAAGTAGATTGGCTTGAATATTTTCACATTGTTATGAAACATTTCCTGATACTTTGTGGGTCTCAGTTGACCAAAATATGTTTGAGACCACACAAAGAAAATCTGATTACTTGTTGCTGATATTTTATATTAATCATCACTTTTGAAATGAATCTTCAGAATTTTGAGTTAAAATATCTTAATGGTTTTCATGGAAAATCAGTGTTATGTTCCAGCTTCTGACAGTATCTCAGGCTTGTATTATTCAGCAACCTGAAGGACTGAACCCTGGATAAAGAAATGTATTCCCAGCACTTATTTTGTATGCTAAGTAATAACTAATTCCCAAGAACATTACATTTAAGCAAACAAGAGTGATCTGTTTTTATGCACCTTCCTCCAGATGCATAAAGATCCACTGAATAATTGGCAGCGCTTTGAGATGGGAAGGATCATAGATTTGGTTTTGCTTTGATGTTCAGCAGTATTAAATCTGTTCACAATGTGCTACTTGAAAAAAAAAAGTGCTTTTGAGAGTTGGCCACCTTTATTTACTACCGAGGAATTCCAGGAGCAATCTGCCTGTGGTCTGTGGGTAGTTTAGCATTAGGCATTGCGTGGGAGGGCTGCACAGAGGAACCACCATCGAGCCACCAGATCAGCAGAGCTTCCCAAAGCGTGATTTAATGCTTCTAAACAACAGATGACTTTTATGCTGGGAGACTTCAGTGAAATACCAAATTTGGGGGGCTTGGCCACTTTCAGCAATGTCGAATGCAACTGACTCCTTCATTTTCCACTACTGAGATTCCATCTGATTCCATCCAGATGAAATATGCTGAGACAAGAGATGGGAACCAGTGAATCTATATAAGGCTGTACTGGGATGTAAAAATTTGTGGTTAAGATACTGACTTGGGAAGCCTGGATTTAATACTCTGTGCTGCTGTGCGTTTCCTGTAGGACTGGCATAGCAAAACTCCCACAGATTGACCACATCTCATTTTAGGCACTAAAATTGTCCTACGGGGTGTCTATGGCTGGCAGAGACAGGCAGCTCCCCAGACTGGTCCATCACCCTGGAGTCAAACCCTCCTCTGGGGGTGTCTCTCTGGGGTCTCTCTGCAGGTTTTCCCTGCAAAATGTGGGACAACTCTATTTCCAGCCAGGATGGCCCAGCTCAGTGCCTGTGGAAGCTTCACGTCGGTCTCTTTCTCTTCTTGAGTTCACCGTCTTGAAAAACAGCATAATAACTATTCTTTATCTTACTGCAGGCACTTGTGAAGAAATCTATTACAATTATTAATTTTGCAGTGCGCTTTCCGATTTTGCTTTATTTGTTTAAAGGCAAGCAAGTAAACAGAGCACTCATTAAATAGTTGGAATGTTAAAACTTTGCAGCCAGACCTGACGTTTAACAAGTACATTATGAGTGTTGCAGTAGGACTTCATCTTTTATATAGCACCCTGTTTTGAGGGATAATGTAGTGGCATCGTTTGATTAAATGCTACGTTCCCTTTTTTTTTCCTCCTGGAATGTGCTGCTCCATTTTCTCTAATAAAGGTGTTTTTCTGCTCAGACTGCCCTCGCTTTCACATAGGCTGAAATGGTTTCCCCATCCCAAGGGAAAGAATGTAATTAAGCATTTTGGTTATGTTCGGCTTCATATCGGGGCTGTGCTTTTGCAGGGAAATAATAAACAGATTAGTAACATTGCCAAGAAGAGATTTAGAGTATCATCTCTGATTAAGCTTTTCAAAACCAGCCAGGCAACAACGGAGAGAGGTTAAAGCTGTGAAAAGCACAGTGGAAAAAAAAAAAATGACACATTTATTCAGTTTGGTTCAGCTTATTCTCTCACAAAGCAATTGTTAAAGGCAGTGTTGCAGAAGAGGCTGAGGGCTGGAGTTAAGGCCTTCTGGGATGTATTCCTGGCGTTGTTACTGGGTTATGGAAATGCTCTGGGAAATTTATTCCCAGTTCTGTCCCTATCTGAGATTTTGGGGAGTACAGGTGGTCTTTTTTGTTGTCCTTCTTATAGCATCTCCTGCCAGAATCTCAGATGTTCTCTCTAGGTGTTAATATTAATACATCTACTAGAGCTTGCCGAGTCCTACAAAGCAGCCCCAAGGCTCTTACTCATTCTTGCTGACTTTGTTCTGATTGTGCTTGAGGTCCCTCAGCTTGGGGCTGCTTCATCCCAGAGCAGGGACTGAGCCCTCAACGTTACATGAAGTAGAACTATGGCTGCAGTGCAGTTTCTTTCCTCTCTCACACAAAAAAAAAACCCCACAATAAAACAAAGCGAAGCAGATTCTTTCTCGTGGGTTTGTGGTGTTTTGCTTCAGCTGGTCTTCCTTCAGCAGATCTGGGGATTTTTCAGTGCCCTGCCACATCCCCAGTGTCCTGCTTTGCATCCCCCAGGTCTGCAGGCTTTCTCTCTTCCTAGCAAACTCCAAATACAGCTCGTGCAGACCCTGTGACATCTTACGTCCCACTGGAGACGCCTTGCCCTTCCATTCCAGGGTCAGAAGATGGTCTGGAGAACTCCCTGCCTGTCTCATTGCCAAAGAGCAGCAGAGTTTTAGCTTCGTGTCACATCTATGAGTACAGGACTTGCCAAATGATCTTAATGAAGAACTTGGAGCCATACATGGAATGTTTTTTAGGTCTTTATGGAAATCGTAGATTCATAGAATGATTACAGTTGGAAAGTACCTTAAAGATCATGGAGTTACAACCCCCTGCCCTGGGCAGGGACACCTTCCACCAGACCGTGTTGCTCCAAGCCCCCTCCAGCCTGGACTTGGACACTTATATGTGGTTTTTATATGCAATCTTATATGGGTTGTCATCACATTATACCAGACTCTTCTATAAGATGAATCTCATTAACTGCAGAATTCTTCCACTACTGCATCAGGAGGTGCAATATATCTGCAGGTCCTGTTTTGACTAGTTTGCTTAGTAGCAAATTTCAGTCCAGTTCCCAGTGTTTAAGCAACTCGAACAATGATTTCTTTGATACTAATATTACTGGGGGAGGAAAAAAAAAAAAAGAAAGAAGGCCTTAAAGAAATACTCTGGCCTCTTTCTCCCCTAGTTCCCTGCCCTCTTATCTCAAAAGGTATTTCTTGATTTTTCTTTCCAACACTGTTATAAACTTAGCTTAAAGGGAAGGGGAAAAGAGCTTTTTTTCTGCTTTTTTTTTGTCTGCTCCCCTGAGTGCTTCTGTTTTCAGTCATTCAGCCTGATCTCTGTTCAGCGGGGCTTCTTAGATGCTGACCACAAAGAAAGGAAAAGAAACGCTTTGAGTTGAAGTTACTCGCTAACTTTTTTTCCCCGTTGCCTCAGAAAATTTCCTAATGGCAGGGGAACATCAGGAGTTCAAGGTTGCATACATGCAGCTTTGACTGTTTCTTTAAGCTTTGAAATCTTGTTTGAAATCACGCAGACTTGTCCACACAGACCTACTAGTAATTCTGAACCATTTACTGCCAAAGATGAGTGCCCTCGAGGAAGATGAGGAAGACGGCAGCACCAAGTTGTGGTGTAGGGTTGGTGGAACAGGCCTTTAAGCAGCATTTATTTAGAGGTCATCAAGTTGTATTGTTTTCCACAAATAGAGAAGCCCATTTGTGTGGGGGGCTACACAGTCAGTGGCTGTGGTGGTCACAGATGAAACCTATTCCTTCCCCAAGTGTTCTTTGATATATGCCTAGCATTGCGTGGGGAATGGCATGGCAGGGAAGAATCCAGTTAATCATATTTATTCCTCATATTTGTTGCTGTCTTCTATTTATTTTTCCCATCTCCATTTCTTTTATTCACTTCTCCTCCCTTCTGCAATACTTTCGCCTCACCTTCCTCAGGCTCTTCTTTTTTTCAGTTTACAAAGCAGCAGGGATAATGCAGCCAGGATCAAAATGTCTTACACTTGTTTTCGCTGGTTTTAAAATCAAACAAAAAGATAGTTCTGAAATCTTGTCCCTCTCAAAAGATAAACATTTGGTGTCAACGCCTTAAAAAGTATAAATTAATAAACCTCTGTGGACTATGTCAGTTTACCCCAGCTGAGAATCTAACCCTTGGTTTGGATATTCCCAGCATTTGGGGATTTCAGGTTTGATATTCCAGGGTGGAGTACGGGCAGAACTGACCGTGGGGTCGGTGCAATGCTCTAAACTGCTTTTTGGATGTGATCCGTGCTTTAATGGAAGGAAGAAGCATGTGCATCTGTGAATGAAAAAATAGCTTTGGAACACTTGAGGTCACCTCAACGGAGAAAAACTTATAGGAAGAGTATATGAGATAATATACCAAACATAAACTGCTGCCCCGATGACTGTATAATTGAAGACACATAGTCCATTTTTATGCGTGTGTACAGTTTGTCTTCTGTACAAGTCTATAAACCAGACAATAAGTAAATGCTAGACTTGTCTCCCTATTTCCCAGCAGCTTGGCTGTATAAAGAAGATTATCCTCAATTCCCCTCCACCTACTTCAGGTTTTTTAGATTTCTCACGTTCCGGGTCAGATATCTGAAAAAACTGCCTTTTTCTCTGGCTCCTTGACAGGTGCTGAGGTAAAGAGTGAGAAATTAGCACTGACTCAACGGTGAGTTGTGACCATTGTAATGTCTTTAGAATTTTAAGTCATGGGCTCATGGGAAGTTTCAGATTAGACCTCTGCAGATCAGTTAATCCAGCTTCCTCCTCAAACCAGAGCCCATCTTTAAGCCAGGTTGGCTTGTCAAAGGTTGGCTTTGACAAAGGCTTGTCCTCTGGCTGCCTTAAAAATCTCCTTGAAGGTAGCAAATGCAGTAACTTTGATGCAGAACCTGTTTTGGAGCCTGCCCACTGTAAGTAGTAAAGAAGTCCTTAGGATTCAGGGCACATTTCCTGCCTGCCCTGTGCGGGGGTGTATGGATAGACCCCGTTTCACAAGGTCGTGCTCTGAGTAACAGTAATAAAATCCCTGGTTTTGCTATTTGCTTTGGGTTTGTGCTGGTGTGGCTGAGATGGTAATCTGTCCTGACTATTACAGAGGATCAGATTATTGAAAACATTCTTTTTACTCTTCTCTCTGCTTTATTTGCTTGCTGACATTGCCATGTGGCTTCTGTCTTGCTCGGGGATCTTCTGGTATAAACCCCCTGTTTCTGTTGCTGGATTGTGGTCAGAAGGTCGCTTGAAGGAATGATTAACTGCAAAGGTGCAGAAGCAGATAAACCCTCATAAAAACCACTTGTGAGAATGAAGCCAAGAATATATATTTAGAAATCCATTTAGGTCTCACCATCTTGCTTAAAATGGAATTGGATAATAATACCTGGCTGGGCAATACAGTTAATGAAAAGCACCAAATGTAAAAGTTACCAAATGTAAAAGTTGAATGTTTTTATGTAAGCTTTGCTTTTCCAGTAAGCTTTTAAAACCCTATTCTCATTTTAAGCAATCTACTGATACATTTAACAAATGTCAAGATGAAATGCTTCAGCAGAGATCAAAAAGACCGAGGGTTTTATTGTACTACTCTTTGGGCACTGATAGCCTGTATTGAACTTTCATGCTAAGGATCGATAACTTTATTTGATCAAATATGGTGAACTATCAAAGACGTGGGGCTCTACCTAAAGGACACTTCAGATTGAGCTGTCTCCCTTGAGAGCACTCGGACTCTGAATTTGTGCTTTGATATTTGCTCGTGCCCCTGCTTATTTTGAAGTTATTTTTTTAATTTTAAGTTGGTTTTTTTTAGAAAACACTTGTACGGTTGTATATTCCTGTTTATTCTCCGTGCCCTGACACGTGGGGATCAAAGCCACTGCTTGCGACCGTGAGGACCTGGCAAAGCATTTGGGTTTATCCCAGTGATGTCTTTTGTGCTTAATCTCTCGAAACCCAAACTCAGTGGTGTTAAACGACTTAGGATCACAAGGAAATCACAAGAAGGGATGTGGCAGGGCTGGGAATTTCAAACAGATACCTCGGTTGGGGGTGAGGAGGAGCAGGAGTCCAGGCTGAGATGTTTGAGTCCATGGGGGCAGAGGAGGAGGAGAAAGGGGGAAAACCATGAGGCTGAGAGATGAACAATTTGCCCCGCAAACCCCTGAGTCTTCCCCTCCTCCCACCTCCTCAGTAAGTGGTTAAAAGCTCTCAGCTGGTGAACTTAGAATAAGCATTTGGTGTTGTCAGCCGAGCTGCCAAAAGAGGAAAGTGGTGGGAGCCGGGTGGAGGAGGCTGGGGGAGAGGAGGAGAACGAGGACTGGAAGGATGTAACTAAAAAATACCAGAATTAGGCTTTCAACAGTATTTTAGACCAACTTGGCTAAAGCAGCATTTTAGTCTGCAGGGAAGGGGAAAGCCGGAGGAGGCTGCGGTGCCGTGGGGAGGGCGGTGGTGGCAGCTTTGGGGTCTGTGGAGGCCTCGGAGCTGCCTGTTCCCTTCTCTCTAAGTGCACCCTGAGCACCTTAAGGCTGCTTCCAGTGACAAAAAATAGGTGCTTTAACTTCTCTGCTAAGCCAGCTGGAAAGCTGACTTCATGGAGAACCCGTGTGTGGATCCGGATGGGGAGCCTGCAAGTTGGAAGGAAAAAAACTGCTCTAAATAACTGGATTCCTGGTTAGGGTGAAGAGAGTAAGAAATGGATAGAGAAGTGCTTCCTGGTTATAGCTCAGTGAAGCACTAGATTGCAAAAGTGAGTCTCTTATACACATCTGAATAAACTCCATATTTATGAACAGATACAGAAAATTGTAGAAAATCCTGTGAAGGGAGCTGATTTCACAGAAAGAAAAAAAATAAAGCTGTTTAGTAGTGGAACTCAGGGCTGCTATTCTCTCCTACTGGTTCTTTGGAATTAGGATGCGTGTGAACAGGAATCTTAAACTGTACAAAAAGTGAGTTTTGTAGAGCTAACTCTTCCCTGCTGCCTGTCTGCAAAGATGTACTCGGTGGGATAGAAATCCACACTAACGAGCTCAGGATTTCCCAATGAGACCTTTTCTCCAATGTTTTCTGCTCCTCAGTGTTGATCATGATAAAGACACATGTGAAGTGCTCCGGTGGGTTGCCAGAGAACCCAACTGGTCCAAGAGGAAGAGTTTAGTTAAAGGGTCTGAAACTCAACCTCCACCACCCACTCCCTTGTGATTCTGGGCAAGTTATTCAGTGTTTCAGTCACTTTTCTGCCAAATAGGGCCATCTCTCTCTCTACCTGTCTCGGTTCAGGGAGGTGTGTGCTATTTTGTGTGGAAATATACCCGCTTTGTGCACGTGTGTGATCTCACACGATGGGATCTGGCTTTTGGGGAATGACCAGGGGCTGCAAACAGCCTTTGTCTTGCCTTGGGTCCTAACGCTGAATCCTCAGCTGGCAATAATATATTGAGGCAGAAAGGCAAAGGATTCTTCTATGCCAGCTGTCCCAGGAATGGAAATAGTTATTTTTCTTAAGCAGACTTGCTAATTGTGTGGAGTTATTAAAGCGACTGGATAATGGCTTCTTGTTTTCTCCAGCCTCTTGAGATTTCTGGTCGTTACCTGCTGATAATGGGGTTTAGTGCTTTCCTTTGCTTCTGGATGCACTATAATCTTTATACCTGTGTTGGTCTTACCTGATTATATCCGCTGGGAGGGCAAACAATTCAGTAGGTTCTGGTTTAAATATACACTTAAATTAGCAACTGTTTAAGAGCATTCTCGTTTTTTATTGAGACAACAGAAAACATGGCAACATGGAATAGAAAATAGCATAATAGAGCGCACAGGGTGAAATTCTCTGTCGTAACTGTCATCACATGGTCTGGGTACCATTTAAAGCCTCAAAATGGGATCTAAATTGCTTATAGGAGCTAGTCTTGTATCTCTTTATAGGGGATAAATTTCATCTTAGAGCAATGGCCTTACTGATTGAAATAAATTGCTTTGGGGAGTTGATGTGCCTGGAGGCAAATGTACTGGTTGGGGGATAACTAATATCACGGAAGATTTCTTTCCTGGTGTATATACTTTCATTCACACGCTCACAACTATTGCAGTAAAATCATTCCTAGTTTGCATATTCAAGCACAGAAGTGCTCAGGAGTCAGAGCTGTGCTTAGAAGTGATGGAAAACCCTGATCCAAACATGTATTATTGTCGATATCACATTCTAGGGCCCTGGAAATTAAACACCTGAAGTTAGTGGTCTCCGTTGACCGTAAAGGCCCACTTTCTCTCAGTTTGCTGTTTGTCATCTGGACATTATATCTTTTATCTCTTAGAGATGCTGTGAAAAATAAATTGTTTCTGAAAAACTCAAAAATAGAGTGCTGAGAGCAATAAAAAACCCAGTGAGGAGCTTAATTGTATCTTCAGGGAAGGTTTAGAGTAATATGCTGTAAATAAGGTATAGGGCCTCTCAGTGAACAATAAAGTACATGACAGAGTATCGAGTAACTGTTGGTTAAGTGAGGAGAACCTGCTTTGTACATCATGGGACCTATGTCTGGGGAGAGTAAGGAAGAGATGAAAGAAGGAATATGATCATGAATTATGGACCCCATCTGCATTAGAGCAATGCAGCCAACTTCAGGGTGTCCTGGGCAACAGCAAAGTCAATATGTCCCAGCTTTCAGTTCTTTGTCTCCAAAATTGACTTTTTGGGAGTGTAATCTGTCACAACAACTGTAGCCTACGCGTTCAATGCAAAGGGCTTGATTACCCCTGGTCCTTGGGCGAGGAGCTCCTTGAGCGTTTTGCTGATCAAGTTCTGAATCCTGCCCCTTCCAAACCCTTCGGCCTGAAGGGCATCCACTGGTCGGCAGCAGCAGCAGCAGGTCATTATCCAGTAAGTTGAGCAGGCACTAGAGGGAGATACAGTTCTCCTTCAGGCTTGGAACTCAAAAGTGTGGGATCAACAGACTGTGAGAACCTGTCTCGCTACTGCTTGCCATGAGCTGACTGTGCTGCTTGATGTACTTTGGTGTGTACACTAAGAATGTCATCCATCAAGAAATAAGAGATAATGATGTAAACTACTCTGTTGATATCTGGTTCTTGTGTGTTGCAAATGGAAGATGATGCTTTTTAAAGCACTCCTTTTAAAAGTGTTGTGAAAAGAAGAAATAATGCTCGGAAGGTCCAAATGTCACATCTGTCTTAAAACAACTGTGTTAAGGCACTTTCTCACAAAAGGATTTCCTCTCTGCAGCTGAATGTGACGAAGTTATTCTCAAAGGTGACAAATAGATTTTGACTAGTGAAGGCTCTTTTAGTGCTGTACCTGATGGATGTTATCGCCCCCTTGTAAAGAAGTGTGAATGTTTTAATGGGCTGCCCTTTGAAATAACATTCTGAATTTCTTCTTTGGTCTCTGTTTTTCAGGAGCTCTGCAGCAAGACCATCAAAACAATTTTAGTGTTTCTGGCTTCTCAATTACCAGGAAGACCCAGTGCTGTGAACTTGGGGGAATTACTAGAAGTTGCTTCACGCCACGATACCGACTTGTCTTACTCAAGCATGATTACTTCTACCTCGATAAGAAATGAAAAGATCACAGTAAAAATTTCTGGTCTCTTGACCAAGCCAGTGAAAAGGATCTTTCTTCCTGTCTTCCTGACTGATCTCACACTGTCACGTCTTCATGCTCATGAACAGTTCTGCTAAAGGATGGAATACATAAGCCCTCAGTAGCTGTGGAGATGTGTTTCCATGTTGACTGTTGTGGTACCTGCTCTGACTGTTCCTGGTCAGTACCTTGACAACCACCTCTTACTGAGAAGAAGAAGCCAGAGAGATGTGTAAAGGCCAGCTCACAGATTCCCCTTCCCAGCAGATAAACCTGGTTGTTAGTTGGAAGATGTTTTTTCCCTGTTTGTGAGGGGAAATGGCCACTATTGCACCAAAGAAAGGCACAAACGTGAGCCCACAAGCATTATTTTCTTTAAGTGGGACTATATTCAGTCTTCTGGAACTGGGGCAGTCCAGATGCCTCTGAAAATCACTTAATTGTGCTCAGAGGGTGCTGAAGATGGCAGGGTGCTCAGCTGGAACGGGAGCTCCAGAACTTTTACATGAACCAGAACATGGTTCCGTGGCTGTAACTCCTCCAGGAGACCTCCAGCAGTTGCTCTGTAATGTCCTGTCCGTGTCCTGAATGAGTCTAGGCCAGCTGAGCTTACAGGAAGTACGAATCATGGAAGTAAGTGGCTTTACATTTATATGTGTTTTTTGTTCTTGTTGTTTTTTCCTATGTGAAATTATAGGAATTATGGATATGTCTCTTTAAAGGGAAGAAAATAAAATAGTTAATGTTTAATGAATGAATGTCTGTACATACTGAGAAGATTTAAAGCATGATGGAAGTGCTCAGTGATACTTTTAGGTCTTGAGGTCAAGAAAGTTCCGTAATGATCTCACTGCTGTCTGTTTAACTCCCAAAGTTTGCTGTGACTTAGCACTTTTTAAAAGACATTTAATATGGAGTGTTTAACTTATGGATGGAAACAGCATAGTCGTGTTCAATGCTTACTAAGATAAAATAGTAATAGTTGGTGAAAAAAATGAAGGTTTTAGCTGCTTGTCTGACCTCTTCCAGTTTCCTCCATAACTGGAATTATGGAATCAGAGGATTGTTGAGATTGGAAGGGATCTCTGGAGATCCCCCTGCTCATGCAGGGTTAGCTACAGCAGTTTGCCCAGGAATGTGTCTGGTCAATATGTCCATGGATGGAGATTTCACAGCCACTTTGGGCAACTGATTCCAGTGATCAACCACCCTCACAGTTGAAAAGTGTTTTCTTAGGTTGAGATGGATTTAATCATCATGATTTGAGAGTGCAGAAGAGACATCGGACTCTGTAGAGCTGAGACCACAAAGAGCTTACAGTAGCTTAGACTAGAGTGACCTCTGCCTTTGGGAAAATTGTTTTACCACTTAATTCAGGGTAGATTTGATCTTCTGTCCTGGTTTGAGGGCCCAAACCATGACATCTTCCATCTTAAGCCACATCTACTGTAGGTGGATGTGGGATTTCTCTTACAGAAGGTTTTTGGATACTTTCATATTGGATGAAAACATAAAATGGAATGTGAGTTCACTGCAGGGATGTAGAATGCCATTGTCCTGGTAAGGATAACGGTGTGAGATGGAGGACAAAGTAAAGTTAAGCTGGTTTAGAGCTGTGATAAACTACTGGTCTGGCAGAGTAAAATTTTGTTTGATAACGTGGGCATTGACTGTGCCTTAGTTGGAGCATCATGACTGTGGACGTTTTGCTCTGTTATTCTACTGTCCTGCTCCTTTTACTAAATTCAGATATACTCGTGCGTTAGGGGACAACTGGGTCAAACAAAATGGTCCCTTGAAACATCCCAGTCGTTGCTGCTGGTCGTGATGTGTGCGACCCATTCTTTCCATGAATTGAGGGCTCAGTGTTGGCCGTCGGAAGGTTTTTTGATGGATTTTCAGTTATTTGGGTTCATCAGTCCCCCTTTCAGAGAGGAGGACAGCGATAGTATCCTGCTAATGGCAAGAACACGCAAACCTGAAGAGAATTAGATCGTGTATTGGGGAGGGAAGATATGGTAATGCAAAAATAAATACCAAAGCTGGGGTGTATAATCGCAGCTTGTGTGTGTACGTGTATTGTGTTGGTTGGTTGGTTTTTAAGGGAGTGTAAATCACGACACTCTATGCCTTTATAGGTATTTTGATGGATTGAGAACACAAAAATGTCATTTCCAAAATTTCATCTACCTTCCACTTCTGAACAATTTAATATCCTAAAGCCTGCTTGCTTGCTTTAGTCCCTGAAACTGTGGTAGCTCTACCGGTAATATTTTTTCCCCCCACTCAACTGAGCGGGAGGGCTGATTTCAGGATATTTAATAAAAAGAAAATGGCATTTCAGTCTTTCATAATGTAACACTGCATAGAGTTATCACTTATCTGTTAACTGAAAACAACCTGGTATAAAACACATGGAATATAGAAACTGCAAATGGAAAATTCTTCTTGCTTCAACCCACTTCCTTTTGTTGCATCAGCAAGAGAAGAATTTCTATAGAAGATATAGTTCTTGTGGTGAGTGACAGATTACCGTCTTTGCCCATGCACGTGACTCTCAATATATCTTCAGATACATTCTATTGAGTGTGTGGGTGTCAAAATAAAGTAAAATAATACATAGTTCTTCCAAGCAGCTCTACTTTCAGAAAGCTTATTGGTGTTGTCAGTTGTTACATGATGAGATGCACAAACTGCATGGTGTGTACCCACTTTTCTCCAAACTAGAAGGGAACTGATATTCAATATTCAATGTGAGTTACAGTCGTGATTGTCAGATCAAAGTAACATCCTGTCAGTTCTAATTTGCTGCTATTTTCCTGAAATCTTAAAGGGCTGAATCCTTCAGCATTCCTATTCAGGTGTCAGGTTTGCATCAGGATGAATTCAACCTGTTACCTTTTGACATCCATACTGATAAGTGTAGCCTAAAAATACGCAAATTATTAAATGTTAGGGAACATACCTAATATATACTGGTAAAACTGGCAAACGGAAATGATCCTAACTCCTAAAACTACTGAGCTGATTCTGTTCTTTGTTTGGCTTCGTTTCCGTGTTCCTGTCAGAACACTCCATAAATAAAAAGCCACACTTGGGGTTGACAGTCTCAGTTACTTTTAATTAGGTTTAAATTCTGCATGATTGAAGTCAATAGTTGAAAATTCTCTTCGTGCCTGTAGTAGACCATCATGAGTTTGATTACTGGAAGACAATCTTACTAAACACAAACAAGGTTGTTGGCTGTTGTGAATTAGCAGGTCTCTCCTGAAGTAAATGGAGTTGGTGTATAGACACTGGGGGTGATTCTTCCTGTTTGAGTGTTTGTGGGAAAAGTATCTTTTTGCATGTGTTGGTCCAAACAAGTTAGCAATTTGGAAGCTGATGTGCTAAATACAGTAACTGAAGAGTGTGTGCAGAAGTTCTGCAAAGATGAAGCTAACCGGAGCAGCATTGATTCTGTCTTTCTTGCACATATTTAATATTAAAAATGAAATGCAAGGAAGTTAAACTTTTGAAAGGGAGTTCAAAACTTCAGTGTGATGATACAGTGATAGAAGAGTTTGATTTTTCTCAGCCTTCACTATCAAGTCGTATCCTGACCACTTTTTCTGAAGTGATCTCAGCCAGCACAGAAATTGCCCATCATAGGTCTCTTCCTGATATCTGACTGGGAATTCTGAGACCCAGGATGTTGCTCTCAACAGGACCCAGTTAGCCTTTGGCATTGTTCAGTATCTATGAATACGTAATGGCAACATGTCTTGGGTTTGGTTCTCAGACCTGTGAAGAGTCATACATCGGCCCAGCTGAAATTGGTGGAAGTTCAGTGGTGGGTCACCTGCACTTGTGTTTAAGTCCTGAAGTGTCAAATGCTGTGGGAAGTGGTTTTGGTTACAGGGGTTTTGGCAGTTTGGGATGTCCCAACCTCCTGAGGCTTGTAAAGAGAATCATCTTGGTTGGAAGAGACCTTTAAGATCATGGAGTCCGACCAGCAACCCAGCTCTGCCCAAAACCCCACTGTCCCTCAGCCCCACATCTGGAGGGCTTTTAAATTCCTCCAGGGATGGCGATGCCCTGGGCAACCTCTTCCAAGGCTTCACAACCCTTTCCATTAAGGAATTTCCCCCAATATCCATCCTAAACCTCCCCTGGGGCAACTTGAGGCCGTTTCCTCTTGCCCCATCACCTGTTCCTTGGGAGAAGAGACCGACCCCCTCTGGCTACACCCTCCTTTCAGGGAGTTGGAGAGATTGGTCACGTTTCTTGATACGTGGTTAGGACACTTAAATAGATTTTTATTTTTTTTTACCAATGGGTTAAATAAATTTAACCGACTCCTCACTAAACTGTCCAAGTAGCACTTTGAGGACATTTCCGCTGTTGCGGTGTGCAAAAAAATGGCAATAAACAGCAGGGGACGGGAAGAGTTTAAGCTGCTCCAGGAGTATTTTCATGATGATCTCTCGAAACAGTCTCCCCGTAGGCTCTGACGCGCTGTTGTATTGCTTCTGAAGTGGCCTGGATTAATATGGGCGTATATTTGTCTGCTTACATTCCCTCCAATTTATTTCCTTGCATTTTGCAAAACTGCAGAACAGATGTTTCAAATAGAATGCTAAGATCTGAAAAGAATAACAACATAAGCAGAAGGCACTCATTGATGCCAGTAAATTCTTCATAGCTGTAGCTTATTCATAAACATGAGCAGATAAGTATTCAAGAGGAAGAAAGGACTAATTTTTAAGTGATTGAGGCAAAATTTCTTCACACAAAATATCTTACACGGTGCTGCTAGGCAAATGAAGTGATAGAGGTAAAGAGTCGTTCGAGAGAGGAGTTGACACAAATTTAATGGAAATAGATCCCAAATGCCCAGCCAACGTTTTTGTTATTTAAACAGAGAGGCATTTAGGCTGATCCGTACATCGTTTCCTAGGGTTAATAACCGTAAGTCTTGGTCTCTTCCTGCAGCTCTCAGCCAGGTTTGTGTTTGTGAAAGGGACAAGGCTGCAGTTCCAGAAACTCATTAAATGGTCCTCTTCCCAACCCAGCGTGTCAGGAGGCAAAAAAAAGCCATAGGAAGCAGAAAGGATGTGGTTTGGAGAAGGCAGCAGTGGGGTGTGGGCATTGATTTGGGATTATAACTAATGGGATTCATCCAAGTGTGGGGCCTGAGGCCGCTTTATAGTGGAATCGCTGTAAATCGGGCAGCATGGTTTATATTGGGTTAATTTCAGATTATTAAGATTCTATCTGACGGGTCCTTTTGTACCTCCTGTTCTGAAGATGATGTTGGAGGGCAGCACATGCAGTAGTACACAAAGGAGTCGGATCCTTATCAAAGGACATATTTACTGTTAAAGCCTTTTTAAGGTGGTGATTTGTGTGATGCCTGAGGCAGAGCAAAGGGTTGTGAAGCCTTGGAATGGGCTGCCCAGGGCAGTGGTGGAGCCCCCATCCCTGGAGGGGTTTCAAAGCCGGGCAGACGTGGGGCTGAGGGACATGGGTCAGTGGGGGTTTGGGCAGAGCTGGGTTGAGGCTTGGACTCCATGATCTGAAAGGTCCCTTCTGATCTAGATGATTCTACAAAATACAAGTCTGAAGGGTTTTGCTGGGTGGAGCAGCCTCAGCATCAAAGACCTTGCCTCCAGAGTGCGCCAACAGAGGCAAAAGGAATCATCACTCTTCCCTGTTTTTGTGGAGAGACAATATGGATCCGCAGAGAGTCACCTGGCCCTGGTGTTGGCTGATGTCCCTGGAAGAGCCATGAGGTGGGAAAACTGGTTTCTGGTCCCACTGCAGTGGGTGAAATGCGAAAGTTCTTCCCACTCTACAAGAGTAGATCAGGAAAGGGCAAAATGGAACAGCATGCCAAACCTATGCATAGATTTGTTAGCAATTTCCTTCCTTATTTAACTGCATAAATAATCAATATTGGAAAAGCTGAGATATTTCCCTTGGGATCTAGACTTGCCTTGAGTGTTTAAAATATTTATATATTTGAGCTGTCAATTTTTCTAACTCTATCAAGGCTGGAACAACTATAGCATCTGCAGATGAAAGATGGTACTTGAAAAGGAAAAGAAAGCAGCGTGTTAGGCCCTTTTAATTTAAATATGCTGTATTAAATCTAAAGCTCTGTCTCCGCTGTGTCCATGCAGTTTGGCTCCTTATTAGTGTTACTGAGAAAGAAAAGATACTTTTAAAGCAGGCATGGTTTGAGATTAAGGTAATTTAGAATACCAAGGCACCTTTGTACTGATCTCATTGTCCTCCAAGGTGGGAAGGGAGGCTGGGGATGTGACAGCAGAGCTTTGAAATGCTAGCTGAGCTGCTTTGCTTCCCCAATCTCCCAAGAATTGGGGGGGGGGGAAGGTGGTACCTGGGAAGAACAATGAGGGTTTGCCCTGCGAGCTGCCCTAAGTGGGTTGGAAAATGTGGTCCTGCTCCCAGTGTCTCCTCGGGCTGCTGTTCGATGGAGCGAGGCTGAGCTTGACAAGTCACAAACTTGGTTCTTCTCTCCCTGAAAAGCCACCGGGCTGCCCCGAGGTGCCAGGGGCTTACACTCATCACACAACAGCTCTCAAAAGCTCGTTGGGGAAGAGAATTGGTTAATTTATTGGCACAGACCCGGCAGATAACAGGGTAAGATGTGATTGTGTGTAAGGGTTTTGAAGTCACCTCCTTTTGGTGGAAAACAGGCTCCTTGTTAAAGGCTAGGATTTTAAAAAAAAAAAACAAACAAACCACCAAACCCAAGATTGCATTTTGTTTCTTTAGCTATTTCTTTAGCAGGTTTTCCTTGTTTTCTGTGTTTGTAGAGGACCTTTTGTGGGGTACTGGCCTGTGGTTGGAATTTCGACGCGACAGTTTAATAAAAAGAACATGAGCTCATTTTGTGATTTAATAAAATCTCAGAGCCTGGGTATTATGAAGATGACAGCACAGCATAATCCATTGAGCTTCTGAGGGCTGGGAGAGCATTCTGCTCTGGTTCCACCAACCTAACTAGATTTTACAAGGGCTCCTGGGCTTAACGTTCTCCTTAGGCAGAAGAAAGGGAGCCCAAACATGTGAATATAATTGAATCTTTGAGATCTTTATGTATTTGATTACTGAGGGAAAAACAAGTAGATTTGGGTAATACAGTGCTCCCACCCAGGAATCTTTGCTGTTCCTACAGATGCTTGCTTTGTTTTGTTTCTTTTTTCATTTAAGACATTTTCTGGGAAGGCTAATGAGAAGTTGCACAACAGCTGAGTAGGGATCCTGCTCGTTTTTAACTGGGCCCTGCTGCAGAAGCAATGTCACAGGATAAAAAAAACCAACCTGTATTTGCAGTTGTATTTCTATTTGGATTCTAAAATGGATGCTGAACAAGCAGCAGCATTTGTTCTCCCTGTATTTCCAGTCCCTGTAGAAAACCTCTGGGAGCTCAACAGCTCCATTTCTCTGCTGCTTCTCTCATCTGAGCCGTACCATGGGAGAGGGACCGTGTAGAAGATGAATTTAATCAGTGAAGTTTCCAGACACAAGTATTAGCAACACCATCATTCTCCATTAGTTATTATTTCTTTGGGTGAAAATATATCCATCACTAGATAATGCTCTTTCAATAATTGCCTGTTACAGAGGTGTTTTAAGCTAATGAATAACTAGTTTGGGGTTCGTTTTCAGAAGGGTTTGGGTTTCTTTCTCTGCTAGCATCAGAGTGCTGCCCGTTAAGTGCATCTACGGAGCACTTAATGGCAAGAAAATTGTTTGATGGAACCATCCCGAGTAATGAGATATTTCAGCAATTTATTCCCCACAATATGTTAGCACCAAAAATTAGAACTCTGGGCAGGCTCGTGGGCAGGTGTGAAAAACTGTCGAGTGTCCCTGTAGACAAAATCTATTTACCATGGAAAATTTTCCTTAAGGGTATGTTTTTGTGACTGTATGAAACGAGAGCCAAATGATGCAAATTCAGAAAAGGTCATTTAAGTGTAAGTTATTTGACAAGATAAATTAAAATTTATTCTTACCCTCTTTGACATAAGCTAAAAACTGGAATTTGAGGTCTAGTAGGTAATTTTAATTCAGAGAACAGACTTGTTTTGAGGTCAGATATCCTTTGGATTCTGTCCTTATTTCTAACAGTATTGCTCAAACTCCTGTTTCCCTCAGTGCAGGAGGGGATGGTTTCTTTGTTTACTTTTCCAGCCCTTTCTTCAGCCAGGATTTTACTCTAAAACAGCCTCTCCTCCTCTTTTTCCCAGAAAAGGGCCTCTTTGACACTGCCAGGGCTTTTTTCTAAGTCCATGAGTTTCTCCCTGGTAGCCTAAAATGATTTCCATTGCTCAAATACACCTGATATTCTGTTTGGGATTGTGTTTTCTGGTGGTTTAATTGTCTGAATCAGCATGTTTCTGGTCAGTGGAGAAGTTTTTTCTACATTTCAGCCCAATAAAGGTATATCCTCTCCTCTTCAGACTAAGGGAATATAGCAACAACTTCTCTGTTGTACTCCTTGAGCTTGGGTCATAATGCTTAACTCAAATTATTATTGTGTATTATAATTTTATTTTATATTATTATTGTATTTTCTTTTCTCTTTTCAGTTCTTACCCTTTTTTCCCCCCCTCTCAGGTCATCTTTCTCACCCGGTCAGCCATGAAAAGCAGAAACTAAAAATTAAGTCTTTGCCTCAATATTTTTCTGTATCCACACGAATCTGGCAGCTGGAAAATAAAGACAGCAAATCCCACAGAACTCGTGAGGGCCGGGGGCACTGCCTTTAAGTGAAGTTCAAAGTGTTGGGAGAACAAGGTAAAAGCAAACATAGGACATTTCCAGGAGTTAATAGTCCCACTGGACTGTCCAGGGAGATGTCTACCCAGTCTCCTTGAGAGAAGCTGTTAAAGAAGTGTCAGGTGATACCTCGTTAATCTGACACGATGCAGAGCAAAAGCAAAAAATGGGCATAATTCGACTCCAGGAAGGCTCCTGTCCTAAAGAAATCAAGGGGGAGTTTCTTTATGTGTCAGGTTAGCGACAGTGTCTCCTATAGCTATAAACCTTCTCCAGTGTTTCCAAGGTCTGGTTGGCACATGAGCTTGCTGGGAGCTTTGTGTAGCCACAGCCAGAGGCGTGACGTGCAAACGGAACATCCATTTGCTGTTATTATTCCATTGTCATCTGGGTGGGGGTTTTTTTGTGTCTCTTTTCACCCCAGCCATGTTTTGAAATAAGCACTCCCCTCCCACGGATCGGTTGCTTTGCGGCGCGCGTTCGGAGACCGCTCGGGCTGCATAGCAATGGGCTTGAGGAGGAAGCCAGAGAAGTCCTGGGATTTTTTTTGTAAGCCAATCCCCATCATCTGTCTTTTTGTGAGCTTGGAAAGTTGTCAGTCAGCACAGGGAAAAAAAACTGTTGGCAAGCCTGGCTGTTCCCTTGCTGCTGAACGGGCTTCTGGAAGGACAGCTGAAGTCATGCAGTGAATCCTTAAACAAGTCAATAATGTGGAGGAAAATGGTGCAGTCAAGGGGAAGGTTCCTCCTACATTTTTGTGGGACCAGCTTCTTTTTGGGGGCTACTGCTTTTAGGGCCATCCAGCTACAAAGGACAAAGTACCAAAGGATGTCAAAACCCACTTTCTAGGAATCTGGGCAGTGTTTTCACAGAATCATGGAATGATATGGGGTTGGACGGGACTGTCTAGTTGGAAGAGACCTCTCGTCCAACCCCCTGTCAGAGCAGGTCCAGGGGGGTTTGAATGTCTCCAGAGAAGGAGACCCCACCACCTCTCTGGGCAGCCTCTTCCAGGGCTCTGCCACCCTCACAAGTCTATGGGACCTGATAAAATACAGTCCAGAGTCCTGAAGGAACTGGTTGATGAAGTTGCAAAGCCACTTTCAGTGGTATTTGAAAAATCATGGCAGTCAGGTGAAGTAGAAGAAAGGAAACATCACACCCATTTTGTAAAAGAGTATAAAGGAGGACCCTGGGAACTACCGACCTGTCAACCTCACCTCCGTCCTTCCCCTCTGCATCAGGGTTACAATTTTGGGGTTGTGGAGATGTGCATTGGTCAGGGGTTCATCAAAGTTCTTCCCTTTCTGAGTCACGTGTATTCCTGTTGACTACGTTTCTAACCTTGCCTTGTATTTGGCCACTGCCCCGTTGCAGTGATGAGAGGGTGAATTTGGGGAGCAAATCCTCCCCACACCTCACGTCTTGAAGGTTTTTCTCTCCCTCCTTCTCCCTCCTTCTCCCTCCTTCTCCCTC
>BJBW01010273.1:0-39191 GCA_004320125.1 Scolopax mira
GGACTCTGATTTGTACAAGTGGCTGCCACGTGGTCCTTTGTTCCCATCTGCGGCCAAACCACGACACCATGGCAGGGGGGTTCATACTCAAACGTCTTTCAAGGAAGGGTCTCTTCCAACCCAAACTATGATTCTATGATTTTTCATGCCTTTCCATATTGATGTATTAAATTGCTCTGTATATTTCATGCCAGTGTGAAAGGAGGTTAGCTGTTTTATGTGGGTTGTTTCTTTTTCCTTGTCTTGTTACTTTCCTTGCTGCTGCTTCTTTCTGTGCATCTAGCTAGAGTAATTCTTTGGAATTACAAAAGCAGTATTTTATTAGCATGTAAAATACCAGGAATGTCAACTTACAGGCTTTAATATCAGATGATTCTATATTCAGTGTTACCATAAATATTTTTCAACAGCTAGGAAGACAAAACTGACTGTAAGAATAAAGGTAGGAAAGAATTCTTGAAGAAAGTTTGACTTTACAATTTAATACCTGCAATCCAGTTTAACATCTTAAAAATCACCCTCTCTGCTCAGCACAATCTATCTTAATTTGTCACTTGATCAATAGTATCAAGACACTGCTACGGTACAAAGCCAGGCAGACTGAGAGACACACAGCAAGTGCAGGCATTTAATATAATTATAATGTCTTTTCTTTTATTTGAACATCTGCTTTACAAAGAAAGAATGAACTTGGAGACTGTTCTAGAAATGATACGAACAACAAATTATTGACATAACATAAATATACATTTTATAGTTGTATTAATACGTTTATATAAAAAGAAAGGCAGTTTATTTTACAGATGTGTTCTCTCTTAAATCAAATTGTACTAAAAATCTTCTTAACAAGGTCTATGTTCAATCTAGATACTACAATAGAAATTCCTGGTAGTGGAATAAAGCATAAACAGGCTTTGTGAAATCTGATTGTACCAAAATTTGTCCATTCTTTCACTCCAGATATAGAATAACCATCTTTTTCCAACCATGTGGGTCAATATTATTTTGCTTTATTTGCTGGAAAGTGAAAATTTTATTGCATCTAGTTAGTTAATTGAGCCTTAAAGAACTCTTATGAAATCAAGTTCAATAAATCATTTACATTAGAAGTTATACTTACTATATTTTTGTTAAATATAAATGCTGTTTATATCTTTATATTATCTATTTAATCTTTACTATATAAGGACAGAGATGTAAATTGTTCTGGATATATCCTGACATCTATCAAAGTTTTATTTTTTTCTCTTTTTTTAAGTCTCTCTCCTCCCCAACCCCTCTACCCCCTCTTATGTGGTTTTTCTTTTTCTAGAAGTAGAAATGTTTCACAACTCTCTCTCTACAAAATGAAACTCAACGGAATTAATAGAGATTCAGTTGTACAGAGGTCAGAAATTACTATACAATCCACCAATGAAATGTAAGCTTAGAAAACAAATATTTCTTAGTGACACAATTATAGGAAGTATAATATAAGCTTGATAAATACATAAAGTATCTGTGTACATGTAAACATTCTGTACCTAAAAAAAAATAATCTCAAACCCCAAAACTCTGGGCGATTACAAGCTGCAGGAGTCAAAATTGAGCAGATGTCTGTGCAGGTGATTTTCTTATCCACGAGTTTGCTGGTAAACTAATTCAGATCACTCCATGACCTAATTTTCCACACCAGTTTTTTTTCTTCCAAAGCTTATAAATAGGCAATTTTAAAATATCCCAGCCCAAGCAAAGTCTAGATAGTTTTTGCCATTGAATTTTATGGATCCAAGTTAGTATACTATGTATGGAAACATACATATAAAGTCAATAAGCTTAACGTGATCAGTAACATGATCTTCCCTTTTTAAAAAACAGCAAATGGCTTGCTTAAACTGGTGCAAAAACATTCTGAGACAAAGTCAATAATAAAGAACATTTAGAAAACTGAAATGTGCAATGCCTTGGTTTATCAATAAAGTACTGTGTTATAGTAAACCAAATCTAACTGTTCCATCTGTGGAAATGAATCACCTATGGAAGGAGGATTTTGTTTGGTTGGGGTTTTGTAACAGTTTTAAAACATCTAGTTCTTTTTTTCTGAGTAGATCTATCAAATTTAGAAATGCCGAACTCCTTGCTTTTTCTTAGCCATTTGAACATTCTAGGACATAATTTAGGCAAGCTTTTTGGGCATTTAAAAAAAAGCAGAATTCAGTGAGACAATTTCTTTCTTTCTTTCTGTAGGTCTTGGATTGCTATCTCGGCCACTGCAATACTTCCAAAAGAAGCTCTCTTTCTGATCTTGTGCGTTTTATGGCTTAAATAATATAGTGCAGCTACTTCTGAAGGGGTTGCAAAAGTTACAGAGAAGATTTGAATGGATTTGGATATTTGTGAATGATGGAAGTAAGAATGACAATTGCCCATTACTGAGCAATCAAAGGGACAATACGAAATTAGGAAAAGTGAGTATTTCGCTGCTAGTTTCATAAATATACATGGCTATTTCAGGATGATCTGATCCAAATGACTTTACATATACTGATAAAAGTATCAAACTACTACTGAGAAATATGTAGAATTGATGCAAACCTGTTCAATGATCATTCTATATCTGCATTTTCCAAATATAACGCTGAATTCTAGCACTGATGAATTAATATTAAAATAATAGCATCATAAATACAAGAGAGACAATTATTTCATTTAATACAGAATTGCTATTTGGGTACAAACTTTCTACCAAAGCTTTGTTTATTTTTCATGCATTTTTCTTATAAAACTCAAAAAGAAAGTATTGGGAGTTGGGTCGGTGGTTAATGCTAAGCACTAGCAGAGAACATCAGAGGAGAAAAAAAAATTCTCAACATACTGAAAGGAACATCGGAAGGAACAATTCCTTCTATCTTCCAGCAATTTCATGTTTAAAAAAATAGATAAGCAAGCAATGTTCAAGTGAGTTATTTACTGTACTGAATCTTGGGTGGAAAGATGCATGAAAAACAGCATTATACTTTGAGAGCCAATACCTTTAACTATTTGGAATTTTTGCCTGAAAATGATTGAGTGTTGCCCTAGCTCACCTGCAGATTAGTTGTACCTCAAGGATGTTATATAAGGCAAATGAATTGGCTACTTTTTACATGGTCTCCAGTCTCAGTGACCTCTTTTCTTCCTATACTTGAAACATTTTTATTTTTTCTAAGTCTTTTTGCAAGTTCCTATCTTTTTTTTTACTTAGTCTTTACATTTTGTTTTATCGCATCTTATTGTTTCTATGATACTATATTCTATTGTATGATTTTATTCCATTCTTTTTTGCACTTTGCTCTACAGTCATTCTAACTATCCCTTTTTCTTGACATTTAATGCATTGCAGGTGACTCTGTCTTTATTAGTTCTGGCATTTCCTTCCATATTCACACAGTATGCTGTTTGTTAGTATGCTCATTTATTTCCTGTTCACAATATATTTATAGAAAGAGGACACATATAACCCTCAGCATAATATTAATTTTCTTTTGAACGCTTAATATTTCCCCTGAGTCCTCTCTCTCTCTCTCTGTTCTCTCTTTAATTCTGTTCAATTTCAATCAAGACTGTTCTTCTGCTTCTTTTTTCTCAAAAATATTTTCTTCTGTCTTCATAACCTTTTCTTACTGATCTTTTCTGACAGAGTTTTCATAATCAACCGCAAAATATGCCTGGAAAAGGATGTGAAAGTATACAGATAACTGTGAACATAAAATAAATGGCTAATGCCTAGGTAGATAATTTTAAGTAAAATAGTCCCCAGTCTGTCCATGCAAGTGCTTAATAAGTGTTGAAAGATGAACTTCATGCATTGTCATTATTTTTCCTGTTTCTATATACACATCTTATGTGACCATTTTAAATTGTGTACGTCTGAAAATTAAATACCACATTCTTAATATTTTCTGCAAGGAGTCTAGCTGATATTTCATATGAAAGCAAACTAGTAATGACTAAAATTATTTGTTGCCTTTATTTTTGATCAGAGGAGCAGCAATAATTCTTTGCTTTATTAAGAAGAATTATCCACCCTAATGTCAAGTTTTGCTACTGTATAAATACATAGACTTGAGTACTTCCCTAGCTCTAGATCTCAGCTTTCAGATGTTACTTGGAGTTCAGCAGCAGAGGCACAAGCAGAGGATGAAGAGAGAAAGAACTTCATACCATCCCCCCACCCTCACTGAGTTTATCCTTACTCACCTGCTGAATGCTGTCTAAATTAGCTCAGTGAAAACTCTCTTGTCCTCCCTCCCCTCTCTGCTTTGCAGTGTTTTGACCTTTCTTAAATTTGGTTTCCTCAGAGCGCTGCCATTTTGTCTGTGGGGCTCAGCCACGCCCTGCAGTGGGTAGGTTGGAGCTGGCTGCCACTGGCAGTGTCCGGCTCGGGGCAGCCCCGGCCTCTTCTCACAGAGGCCACCCCTGCAGTCGCCACTGCCAGCACTAGGGCACCCACACCAGCTACAGCTGTTTTCTATCTGTGGGGAAAAAAAACCCTCTAGTTATTTAGTTACATGCAGATCTACAACAGACCGGATTAAATCCTCCTTAAATTTTTCACAGAAATTCTTCCAGGACCAAAAGACACAAGGTAGTATTTACTGTATGATGTACTAAGGCACCTGAGATTACATAATTTCTGAAAGGGAAACCTCACAGTATTTTTTATTCCATATTAATGGTAAATAAAACAGGAAACAATGGCTTAAATTACAGTTAAGCCATTATTACAGTTAAGAATTAGGTCAGGTATTAGTAAAGCAACAGCAAAACTTCACAGAAATCCCGCAGCTTTTAGTAATAAAGAGTATTGGAAAATTGGAATAGATTGCTTGGAGAATCTGTGGAGCTTCTGTCACTCAAAGTCCTCAAGAACCAGTTTGACACATATCTGTCAGGCATGACATAAGCATAAATAATCATGCCTTCAGGCAGAGGGATGGACTAGATGACCTTTTGAGATCCCTTAAAGCCTCCACATTCTGTAATTATATTCCCAGAGGTGTGTTCACACTATCCAAACACACTCGGTTTTTACCGAGTCCACTTAAAAACAGCAATGTAGGAGGAACTTTTTACATAATCATCGAATAAGAATGCTAATTAAATAAAATTAATGGGTCACAGCTTCTAAGTTAGTCTATATAAGTGTACATCACATGACTTTTGCTGAAGCTGAGGTATCTTACAGTAAAACATTTATATTCATTTGACCAGAAGGAGAACAGACATGAAAGCATTTCTTTCATCTAATAAATATAGCATTCACCCGTGAGGGGAAATACTGAGGCTGTGCTCCCTGATTTTTTTCTGAGACCCCTCCATTGTTCCCTGGTGACTGCCAAATGCAAATACATATAGGTTATATCCACAATAGTAAATTAGAGGGTGTGAAGGAGCATTCCAAGTATCTGCTTGTCTATGCAGTCAAATTGTTTAGGGTCACCCTAGGGCAGTATCTGGCTGAGGAGCAACATAGTACTCTCCCAAACAAGTCCTGAGTAAGGTTGTTTGAGACCAAGCCCAAAACTGAGTTTGAACACTACCCGATCTGTAAGATCCAGTCAGTCATCTATTGTTTCAGCACTGAAAACTCTTGTTTCCCCCATCACTTACATATTTTCAATTTTAAAATAAAATTAGAGTTCAGTCCCAAGAGGATTTGGACAGAAATTGCAGCACAAAATAGCTCACACAGTGAATACTACCTTCAGAGGTGCCTAATGATAGAAGACTCTTCCGTTATTAAAATGTAAAGTTCTTTGGTATCTATGTTTCTGCTCTGCTTTAGCTATAGCTGGCCTATATAAACAGCCCATATCCAATTACAACCACATGGGATGTAGAAACTGGGGAAAAAAAAAAAAGTGCTGCTGTCCACAAAGGAGCTGGTTTAGGTATGTTCTCAAGTTGCACTCCAACTCTTGTTATGGGTACATATGATAACTGTGTTATCAGACACATCAAAACAAGAACTCCTCATTCATTCAATTAATATTTTAACAGTGAAATAGTCAGCATTATCTAGTTAATATGGAAAAATATCAATAATAATATGGTTACAGTTGCTATGTAAAACATCCTAGTATCTCCCCTTTTCCTATGGTGTTAGACCCAGCTAACATTGCTCTGAATGTAACGTTAACACACCTGCTTTTCCTTGAGCATGATTGCAGGTGCAAGGTTGCAAAAAGTCAGCAGCATCCTGAGGTTTTTGTAGGAGTATAATGCTCCTAGCATAGTGGAGGCTTCTTCTGGTTCTTCTAGCTTCACACTGTGCGATTTTCAAACACACATTTTGTGTTTTCTTTTACCAAGCTGCTTCCTTCATTTTGGTTCCCTGCTAAAGTCTGAAAGCTGCACAACAGCCTCCCCAGTCTTAGCTGACAGAAAAGGCTGCTCTTTGTTATGAAGTGGTGGCCTAGGGGCATCAGACATTTGGCATATGTAGTTTTCCCAGAGCATCATTTACAACAGTTAAGTGATAGACAATTGGTCACTAGGGACTTTTTACAAGGTGAAACCAGCTCAGTCCAAGGAAAGACCAAAAAAGTGAAGTGAGACCCAGCACTGCCAAGTCAGTAAAATGTCTGGGATATTATACTACCTGTGCCTTATATCCCTTTTTAGACTCATATTAATATTTCTGCTACTATTATGTTAAGATTCAGTATTAATAATTATTGAAGTAATCCTTTTTGCTAGAGAACTGAGAGATCAATTATATTTTGAACAGTGAAGCAGAATAGATTTTAAGGGTCATCATCAGGCTTCTCTGGTTAAAATGTGTGTGTCTGAGGTAGCTTCCTTCCTTTTCTTAAATCTGTTCCTGTGTAATGGACAGAAAAGAATATCACTGGGCCTTATCCACATAAGAGGGAATAAATAAAAGAAGACCAAGATTCTTAGAATTTACTGAGTTCAGGTAGGAGGGGGGAGTTCTAGCTTCTGACCTTCAGCCTCGGTATTCCAGTTTTTTATTCATCCTTAATATGTATACAAACTGTACAGTATAAAAGATACAATCTTTACCACTACTGAATATTAGAAACTACAGTGTCCAGTTCTGAGTCCCCCAGTTCAAGAAGGACAGGGAACTACTGGAGAGTCCAGAAGACAGCTACAAGAACGATCAAGGGAACGGAACACCTCTTTTATGAGGAAAGGCTGAGATACCTGGGTCTGCTCAGCCTGGAGAAGACTGAGTGGGGATCTTATCAATGCTTACAAATATCTAAAGCTAAGATGACAAGAAGATGGGGTCAAAATCTTAGTGGTGCCTGGTGACAGGACAAGGGACAATGCTGGACATAAGCTGGAACACAGGAAATTCTGTCTCAGCAAGGGAAAAATTCTATGTTTTGAGGGTATGGAGAACTGGAAGATGCTGCCCAGAGAGATTTTGGAATCTCCTTCTCTGGAGATATTAAAAACAAGCCTGGATGCGTTCTTGTCCAGCCTGCTCTAGGGAAACATGCTTTAATAGGGAGGCTGGAACAGATAATGCCCACAGGACTCTTCCAACCCCTACAGTTTTGCAATTCTGTGAAAAAAAACAAGAATCTTTTCATTTTCTGAATCACTTCATCTTAATCTCCTTTGTCAGGTGTGCTCTCTATGATTATCACAGACAAAGGAAGTTAAGACTGTGTTGCTACATAAAAGAAAAAGTCAGAGACTAGTCCTTGTCCCTGACACTGAGGTGTGTAAATTGACTTCCATATACAGTGCTTGCAACAGAGTCAAGATTATGTCTTGCCCTACCTCCCCTGGAAATTAGAGAACATACCTCAGGAATGTTATGCAAGGCAGATTTGTTTTTGAGAAAGCAATCCAGACCAGAGCTAGGGAGTAAGATAACATCTAAGCAGTAGGGATGCTTAAGACACAAGTGCTTGACTTAATATTTTTTTTAGAACCTTTATATCTTCTACTGGCTCAGCTTAGTTTACAAGAGTGGGAATCTAGTATCTTATGCTATGTCAAAAGCAAATTTTCAGACACATAAGAAATAATTAGAAGCCGTTTGGTGTTATATTGTATGCATAAACAGTTTTACTTTACTTTTTTTCTTTTTGAAATGTAGTAGCTATTTCTAAAAAACCTATCAGATAGCATTAAAGTCTGTACATATTAGTAGAATCTCTCCACTGTGGTTGCTGTAATTTTTCTTTTATTCATGTACATATGTTGTATAACTGGCCTAATTACCATAAAGATGTTATTTATCCTGTCTTCTAATATTCTTTGTCCCAAGAGAAAATTTTGGAGTTCAAGAATTCTACTCTCTAAAACTGTCATATGCATATTTATAACATGAGAAATATGTTAAAAAAATAAAACTAAATAAGCAGTTTAATAGGAAGCAGAATCAAACTTCTGATTCATCAGCTAAATTTTCAGTTTAAGATTTTCTTGGTGTGACCTTTTTTGTGTATATGGTCAGTCTTACAGAAAGTTTAGTTTATCAGTCTAGCTCAAGGTTTAAAAAAAATAATTTGACAAATGTAATTAATAATAATAAAGTCCAGGATGTAGATAATCAACATTCAATTCAAAATTATACTGAATTCATTGCAGCTCTTAAGATCAGAAAATGCTGTCTCATACAGGCAGGGGATATGTTTGATGCTGCATTGTCACTGATCAGGTGGGATTTATTCAACAATGTCCTGAGTGCCAAAATTACTTGATGTATGTATAGTGGCGATGTATAGAATTGTCTTAATACAAAATGTTTATTTTTTCATTTCACATAAAAACTAGGATATTGTTTTATTTCTACTTGCATTTTTTTAATTATTATTATTGAATTTAGTCAAATGGGAAACAAAATACTGTAACTGAACATGAATTCTTGCTAAGAGAATTTAATGAAAAACTTTGGTCAGGATTCAGTCGTCTAAATAGAAGCATATAATGTCAGCTAAGGTGCCTTAGGATATCTTCACATGGCTTACAAACAAGACACCAGATCTACAGAAAACCTTCAAGTTCCTGGAACAACATTTGAAAGCTAGGTGTGATTTCCTAACCAACCACCCATGTTTGTTACCTGAGTTGAGCCTGTCAGGGTGGTCTAAGAGGCTAATCTTATCCAACAGCAGACATCTACATTCAGTCAATTGAAAAGCTTCATTGATAGGAGTTTAATCACCTGCTGTCCTTTTAGATGCATATACTTTAGACCCCTACAGATATCCCCTGCAGATATCTAAATATATGCATTTAGAGGGTAATCTAACCCAAAGTCATTCCATTTTACCTAACCAAAGGATCATAAGAAGATCATAAAGAAGGACAACAAAGCTAAACTACTAAGCAATAGGACAAGGGATAATGGTTTCAAAGTGAAAGAGGGGAGATTTAGATTAGATATTAGGAAGAAATTCTTTACTGTGAGGGTGGTGAGGCACTGGAACAGGTTGTCCAGAGAAGTTGCTGGTGCCTCATCCCTGGAGGTGTTGGAGCTGGAACTAGATGATCTTTAAGGTCCCTTCCAACTCTAACCAATACAAATATTGTATCCAGATCTGGTGTGTACACACAAAAAAAATATGATTCCAATAAAACTCATCAGTTCAGTACTATTCACTTTTTAATAACATCTCTCCTCAACCTATTTCTAGTCCCATTTCTCAGCTGTCCTGGTTTTCCTTAGCTTACAGGCAACTGCGACAATATATTAAAGATAATGTTCATAGACTATGGTATTTTATACTTTTGGGCATCCTGTTTAAATACTAACAGGAACTCAGATATTTCAGACTAGAAATACACATTTCTCCATTTCCTTTAGTAACTGAGAGCTGTTCTACAGCTGCTGCAGTAGAGTAAAAGTCAAACCGGCTGAGGAAGCAGTGCTATAAGAAGGGCTGTTCTTATTTTTTCTTAGGAAATTTTCTGTTAGTATAAAAATGAAATAATGGAGCACTGCAGTGTATTTAGGAGCTGGAAGAGCTCAACTCAGTCTTTGCTTCAGTGAATGTCTGTTCAAGCAGAGTGGATCTTCATCAGAAACAGAACAGGGAAATTTGTCCTGCTAGCAAATCCCCGTGAAATGAAAGTTATGGTTACAAATAACTTCAAATAATAGAAGAAGCAGATTCTAGGAATTTAATCTCCTGGTGAGTGTGTGCCTCTATTGCAAATCTAGTTTAAAAAATCTGATAGCGATGCCCCAGCCAACACATTCTTCTCTCCCCTATTTTGTGTATCTGTCATTTCCCACCCTTCTCCGCTTTCCCTACCCTCCCGTCCCCTGAATCAAAATGTGACCAAAAGATTTGAAAATATTTAGCAGAATTAGATCATTAATTTCACTAAAATTAATAAAACTTGAATTTCTTCTTCTTCAATTTGTATTTATTAAATAATTTTTTTCCAGAACTAAAGCCTTCAATATTTATTTCATAAAATATTTTAGTTGACTGTCTTATATGCTTTAACTCTTACAGATGGACAAGGACTTTCCAGCACAGCAGTAAAAATGTTCTCTGAAAATCCAAAGAGGAATTATGAATAAATATTGATATACTTGCTCTTGGTTTATAGCTGAATACACTTTGGAAAATGGCACCTCTGGAAACAAATCACTACTGACATCTTCTTTATCACTGAATGGTATTTCAGTGCTTCCTTGAATTCTCCTGTCTATTTACATCTCTTAACCTATTCTGTGGTGGTTTTTATTATTTGTTTTAACTTTAGATTATATAATTCCTGGGCACAAAAAAAAAATACTGTTTTACTATGGTACATTACAATAGACAAACTTGGAATCTGTCATTGTTCATTGACAGAAAGAAACTTCAGTAAAAATAAAACTCAAATAAAAAGGAATATCAAGTAAGAGCAGAAAAATGGTGCCATCATTCTTTTTAAACATTTTTCATTTAATTTAGAGATTTAGCGGTACATTCATAAAATATTGTATCCAGATCTGATGTGTACAGACAGATTTAATGTACATTATTTATTTTCATAAGTTACCTATTACAGTTGCTTTTATAAAAGTTGTTGAAACACAAAGTCTTTTACTGCACTGTCTAGAAACAGATTTTTTTTTCCTACACCAAGAACAGGAATTGGCAGAAGAGAGAGGTAAAGTATAGATTTAACAGATCATTCATAAATGTCCAAACACAACCCTCTTTGATGGACTGACTTCTAGAAGCATATCAAAAATTTTCCAAATACTTAGATACACTTGGGTTCTCCTTGACAATATAAACTATGAGTTAAGAGAATTCAGATATGCTAGGCAAGAGAGGTTCAATAAATATAAACTGATATAAACCCAATGCCACTTAATGTTTTCTACGTTAAACTAAGTATTTTATAACTGGCTATCAATCCAGAGCTAAATTTTCTTAAAATCTGCAAGTATTTTTTTCTTTTAGTCATTACTATTGGGGTTTTTGTCCCTTTTGTACCCATGTTGTTACAGTATTACAATATATTAAATCACATATGACACAAAATTCAGTGAAGAATGTTGTAAGAGCCGTAAGAGCTCTGTAAGAGCTACCAGTTCCAAGTTCTTTTACCATTGAGTTTTGACATAAATAGACATAAAGTTATGACTTCAGAAGTCCTGATTCTAAGGTGTCGTGTTGTTTCCACACCCCCCCCCCTCACCACCATTTAGAGCTCTCAAAGCTAATTTCAAATAGGTTTCTTAAGATCTCTGAACTGTTTTGAATTCAGCTGGCAGGAATCTGTTATGTTTTTTAAACTGAATACATCTGCCAACACAGCTGCACTTAGCAGATTCCATGAAAAAATGTCTTCCTGGTATGGTCTATTTTGATGATTCAAAAGTCTTCTCATTTTGGAGATTAAATGATTGTAGTTTGTCACAAAATATAACCTTTTAATAAGTGAAAGATAATGCACACTTCTGAACTAATTTGACAATGTATTTCATTATCATTACCTACATACCTAGGGAAAATATCTAAGGAGTGAAAATTGTTATGTTGACAAATTAAAAACTTTTGGGAATCAAATTCTAAACCTAATTAAAGTCTGAAATCAGGACAATTTGAACTTCTAACTACTGAATCTAGTTAATTAAAATACAAGAGCACATAAAATCACAGCCATTTTAGAACACTGAAACGCGCAATTAAAAGTTAATAAAGTGCTTGGGTTTTATAGATGAATGAATATAAATGACAAATTTAATGTATTTCTTTGTGTGTAGAAAATAGAGACACACTCAAAGTGCTAGCATGAAATAATGTCCACTAGACGAAATAATGTCCACTAGACAAAATAATAATAAAAACTAAAACAATTTAGAACTGTCAATTACATATTCAGAGTGTACTATCAAAGTGAATTAATTGATAATAATGAAGGTATTTTATCAGTAATCACTGTAATTTGTTTGTAATTTTGTTCAGTTTATAATGAAAAATATTTGTTTTGATTATGTCTAATTAAAATGGCAACAGAAGAAGTAGCTTGCTTAACTTTTGTTATTTAAATGGTACATTTTTACTATGCAATTTCACTTAAAACAGAACAAAAGATGTTGCATAATAAAATACAAGTTTTATGATACTGTGATAGTGTAATAGAGACCTGAGACAGGCTGTGAACAGCAGTGGACAACAGTAAAATTGAACAAACTTCTCCACAATACACAAAATTGACAGTGTCAGGAAAGGCATATTAAGGTTCTTTTGAAATTATATTTAACTTACTGCAAAGAGATGATAGAGTAAACAAAAATTAGAATCATATTTGCCTGCTTCATGATTAAATTTCTCCTTTGTCAAGAAAGATCTGAACAATTTTGACAAATTCAGCAACAGCAAAAGACAAGAGATCTCATAGAGTCATACAATAATTCTGCGTGGAAGGGTCCTCTGGAGGCCACATGTAAGAAGTAGTTCTTCCTGTTGAAAGAAGTAGTTGGATGAGGTTGCTCAGGCCCACAAGGACTGAAATATCCCACAATCTCTCTGTGCAACTTCTTCCAGTATTTAATCACACTCAGTGTAAATAAATGTTTTCTTGTTTCTAACCAGCATTTTCCATGTTCCAACTTGGTCCTGTCATTGCATGCCTCCTGGAAGAAGTTGGGTTCATCTTCTCTCTATCCTTCATGAGGCAACTGTTGAGAGCAGTAAGTTCTCCCCTGAACTTCTTTTCTTAAGGCCGAACAAACCTAGACCTTTCAGTTTTACCTCATATGCCATGTTCTCCAGTCACTGTCTCCAGTCCAGTTCAGTGGCCTACTGGACTTCTGTGTTTCAATATCCTTCTTATGCTGAGGAGCCCAGAACTAGACACAGTACTCCAGATGTGGTCTCACCAGTGCTAAATGAAGGGGAAGGTTCAGTATCTGCTGTCTACATTTTCCTTATACAACCCAGGATGCAGCTGGTCTTCTTCACTGCCAGGGAGCACTGCTGATCTGCTCAACTTGCTGTCCAATGGGACCCCCCAGGTCTGTGTGTATAAAGCTGCTTCCTAGATAATCAGCCCCCATCCTGTACTGTTGCTTGGATTTATCCATGCCCTGGTCCAGGACTTTTCATTTGCTTTTGTTGATCTTCATGAAGGTATAATCAGACCATCTCTCTGGGTTCTTTTGGTTCCACTGGAGAGTAGCTAGCTTTTCATTATATTGCATGTTCCTGCAAAAGTGGTGTCATCTCAAAACCTACTGAAAGCACTGTCCTTCCTATTGCCATGATCATTGAAGACACTACAGAATGTTGGTCCTCACATTATTCCCTGATGAATGTCATCTGTTACTGGCCACCAGCTGGACTTTCCCCTCTCTGAGGGGAAACTCTGAGTCAAGCAGTCACTTTATCAACCAACCATATTTCACCAATTTGATGAAAAGAAGACTATGGAAGAGTGTGTCACAGACCATGCTAATGCCTGGCCACACAACGTCCACTGTGTTCCCCTTATCCACAGCACCATGGTAAATACTTGGATGGATGGACTAGATGGGTTGAAAATAGAAACAGCTATAGGTGGATGGCAGGATTTCAGCTATCATTTGGGGGTGAACTATTCAGGAGGAGAAAAAAAAATGAAAAGAAATCCCCAGTGTGTGATTTTTTTTTTTCTTTCAGAATTGAAAGAGACAAGCGAAGAGCCAAATGAGAAAAATAAAAACCAAATGTCAGTAACAGTTGCCTTCCAACCTCAAGGCAAGCCTAATATTTTCACAAAGAAAGCAAAATAAGGTCCAGATTTTTTACTGTTTTCTCAGTGAAAGGCTGACACAGAAAACAATGTTTATAAATAAGGCTTAAGCATTTTCAGGGAAAAATTAAGAAAAAAATTAATCAAGTTTGAACTCTTGTGTGCTAGGTGAAAACTAAGTGTCAGTATATAGTACAGAGTCAGGAAGTTATTTGATCTTAAATAGTCATGTAAAACCAGGCTATGTGAACAGAAAACAAGTTATTTTTTTCATATCTGTGTCAGAATTCTTTACAAAGCAAATAGTTTATCAACATTATCAAAGTTACATGTAAGGACTTTTTAATTAAAATCTTCTAGATGCTTTTACAAATACTTTGTTTAAGAACTTTTAAAAAAAGCAAATAATAAAAAAAACCACCTTAGTTCTGGGAAACAAAAGTGGGATACATTACTCTTACAGTTACATTCAGAACATAAATTGCTTTAGAGAGCATTACGGCTACTAATAACATTTTGCACCACAAATTCAGTTATCGAATAGAGTCACACCATCTCTAAATAGCTGTAAAAGTTTGAGATTAATGTATTTATCAGCAAAGATGTATAGCTATGTTAAATCATCAGATGCAAGTTTACCAGCTCAGGTAAATGTGGATTCTGACAGGGAAAAAGGAGCAGATATTTACCATAATATCATCAGGGAACACTTAACATCAGCTTCCAGTATTAGTAGTAGAAATGTTAAAAAGCAATAAACCCTTTCTCTCTGACTTGCTTTACAGCCCAGGAGATTTAAATGACTTCTTGGACCTAACCAAACTTTCTGTGGATCCCTTTGCTGGCATTTCAGCAGCTCAGCTTTGATTCAGCTCTTTGTTTCAGGCAAATACTCTTTTCCTCTCAGGAGCCTTCCATTGCTCATTTCTATTGCTAGCTCTCTACTTGGAGCTGTTCTCATCCCTTTCCTGCACCAAGTTGTTACTCCACACTTTTTTTCCCAGATGGCCACCTTCAGCTGCTTTTGCAAAAGGAGTCAGTTTTCCTTTCTCCAGAAGGTCCCAGCAGACAGCAGCAGCAGCAGCAGCAATGCAGACAGGTGTCCCTGTTCTCCTCTGCTGTCTTGTCACAGTCCTTTTCAAGAAAATCTATAGTTAACAAATCAAGTCCTTTTACAATACACTGAAAATTAGTCTGTCTTGTATTTGTAGTTTAATTCCCTTTAGGCAGTGAATATAAGTAACAGAAGGACTGCTATATTCCAGCTGAGTGCTCTGATCATTGAATTATTTGAGAAAGGGAGGAGACTATGATTTAATTAAAAATGACTGCTTTCAGTCCCTCGTGTTGTAAAGTTCAGAACTTCAAAGGGAGGCATTCCCTGCAACCAAAATGCCTAATTTTCATAGTAAATGTTTTCAAACTTCCTTGTAGTCTACTGTTTGACAAGCTGATGCAGTAAGTTTAAGAAAAAAAAAATGTTGGAAACTGGAAATTTGTCACACCCAGCTAATTTTAAACTCCATTATAGTATCTGCTACATAATTTATTCTCTGCCAGAAGATTACAATAAGCCACATAAGCTTGATTGAAAGAAATGGCATATGTGTATTACTGTACAGATTTAGGTAGACTACTTCATAAGATTGATCATATAGTAGAAAAATAAACACAGTGATGGCTTTTATATACAAGATGGTTTAAGCTTATATGACAAATACAATGTCTAGGATTTTTAGCTTGTACAATGTGATACTGAACATCACAGTTCCTATCTTTAGTGGTCTGCTATTGGTCTTTAATGACCTAGTGTTGATGAGCTATTAACAATCTTATACCATGTATTAAATCATAAATTTTAAATAAAACACTTTTTATTGTTCTTCTACATTTGAATTTCAATTGTTCACCAGTTTAACTGGTTGAATTTGACAAATATATGGGTTAAAAAGATTGCTGGATCTGGGGAACTATGTGGACAAGAGTGTGGCTTTAAGAAGAATAGATTAGCTGGAGGTAGAAAGTGAGTATAAAGCCATTCATTTTCAATAGCAGAGCTGTTACTTAGCTTGTTTCATCTTTACCCTTTGGTAACATGATTGTTAGTTAGCATGTTAGTCAGTTTAGATTAATTAGGAATAGATGAAAAGAAAACAAATTTATTTAATAATAAGCTGCTTTTATTTGCATTTCCTTTTGATGAGGGTGGAAATCAGATGGCTTTAAAAATAATTATAAATTAGTCATCCAGGCATATATGACTATAAAACACAGCCCTGAAAAACCTGCCTCAGCTCACATCTTATGTACAGTTTTTATAAGGTAACTGAAAATGACATGTAAAGTTCTGTGAATGTGGTGAAGAGGTGATCTGTACATCATTGACATCCAGAGAAGTCAGAGGATCTCCTAGTGAACGTTGTTAATGAAGAAGGCTGTTTGACATATAGAAGATAATGGGGAGCTTGCATAAATCCCAAGACAATATCTCCTATTAACTGAAGCCTGCAGGATCTACAAACAGGTAGGCTTAAATTGTGGTCAGAAGGAGCAGACCCATCCCTGGTCAGGTATTGGCACCCCTGTAACATTCCTCTTATATGAATGTAACGAGCTGTTCAGCTACGTGGAAGCCCGAGACTGGTAAACATTAAAACTTCTCACCTACACAGAACAGGAAGTTGCCATAGTCTTATTCCTGGAAGAGAGGGTCAAATCATTAGCTGTCACTTGAATCATATTGCTGTTCTAGCTCACCTGAGTATTTCTGACATTGCTAAGAAGGAAGCTTAACTGTTGCAGACCAAGTTTTTTGGATGTCTTGGGCAGCTGAAGGAATCGTATCCTTTTAAGCATCCTTGACCTGCTGACTTTGAGACTTCTTAGAACAAGTTCTCACCTCATGAATTGGAAGCTAGACTGGAACTTACAAACGCTGTTCCTTGAAGCTGTATGCACACCAAGGAGTTCAATTAAAAAGAGAAAGGATGTACCAACAGATATGATAGGGAGAAGCTGCAAAAGCCTTGCAAATGCAAAAATAGGTGAATTTCAATTATTCTAACTTTAATTGATTTTTATATTTCACACAGGATAATTTTTCCCCGTTTTTTTTCCCTTTGTTTGCAGTGCATCACAATCAGAATTCTGGTATATAAATTAATGTTTTCTAAAATAAAAACTAAAAGCTCTATTAACTCACCTCTAGAAACAAATCAGTATTAATTCCAAATATCACCTGCAGGAAGAAGATTGAATATCCATTCTAATAAAGTCATATAGAAGCAGCTATACACATTCCCATTGACTCTCTGATGGTCATAGATTCATAAACACAGGGGGAACACACATGTGGATATTCTCTCCTAATGTAATCTCCATTTATTGGTGATGGAGTGGATGAGTCAGGGATGAGCAATCGGTTTCTCCCTATCTCCTGAGAGTAGAATGTCTGAGCTCTGCAAATGTAAAAATCTCTTAATCTGTACAGAAAATGAAAGGAAAAAAATTACTGTTTCTCATCCCCTTAGTGCTTTTTCTCTTGCGTACATTCCATGCTGATGTTTTATGGCAATAGTTAAGTAGCTTTCACAGAAATTGTTTATGACTTACGTCCATGTACATACATGGAAAACCGCACCATCTATATAAAGAGGTATACATGTAAAATCCTATATTTGGTTGTTTTCTAGGTAGACCCTAAAGTAACCCACACAGGATTTGGGTTATCCCCACAGGATAAGACTTCTTCTTTTCTAGCTAACTTTTAATATCACTTGGAGGCTACAACATGGTTCATCACTACTTTAGACATTTTCTACATACCTAATATCAAAGAGGCTATAAACAGAAATAATTTTAAAAAAATTCTAAATCAGTGAAGGTCAGGGTAGTCATGAAGTGTGGAACTTAATTGTTTCTTCTGAGTTTGGGCCACACTGGTTCAAAGATGACGTTTTCATTCAGCCCTACTTGGAAATACTGGTATTTTTTTAAAAAAGAGGGGGGAGGGGGAAAATAGTACAATGGAATTTAATTTTTTTCCTAGAAAGTTACAAAATATTTTGTTTACTAAAGTTCTTTTTGCAGTCTCTTTTTTTTTTTCTCTTTTTTTTTTTTTTGCGGGGGTTGGTGTGGTTTTTTGTTTCTTTCTTTTTCTAAAGTTTATTTTGGAATAAATGTATATCATAATGTTTATCCTGTTCTTCAGGATAACACCAGGAAGACAGGGGCACCTCTACCGCTTAAAAACTTCACATTGAAAAACTATTTTCAACATTTATTCTCCTGGATGTATCTTTGTCTTTTGACTGTTTTCCCAAACTACTTGGAACAGATGTTCCTGTTTGAAGACCTTGTTTGAAGACCTTGCTATATGTATTTATTTCAGGGAGTTTGCAACTTCAGTTGATTTCTGTCTGTGCTACAACAGTGGAGGACATTTACTGCTCCTGAACCTATAGACAAGGTTCAAAAGAGTCTGCAGTGGTGAATAGGTAATATTACTTCTGTTCAGGATAAAGCATCTTCATCTGGTTCTTAAACTTCTTCACAGAAGACGTTTGGAGCTTGAGTGACAAAACTTGATCTGAAGAGGGGCAAAAAAAGAGCGGCAATAACCCTTTTTTGAATATTTTAAACAGATATTTCATCTGTTATGGATTGTGTAACATTCTATCTGGCTTGGTTACTCATTAGGGGATCTGCCATGACCTGATCTGTGATATCCTTCTGAGTAATCTTATTAAGACATTTCTGCTGTACTGTTTTTGATTAGTGATCTTGGTACTCTGCTATAAGTAGATTGGTTCCTACTCAGTGGATGAGATTTTGAGTCTAAAAATACATTTTTATTTATGAAATGCCAAGAAAATTAGGACTTATTTTCTGATGTAATCATATATCTTTTAAAATCACAGTTACAACACTTAAATTTTAATGCCTGAGGTGATAATTCTAACTTTAAGCAGATGACTAATGCATCTAGTTTTATGAGGATCAGATAATTATATATTAAGACTTACTGACAAATGAAGCTCATTTTTTATAATTATAACTCAGGATTGGTTGTGGGGCCTCTCTCTTGAATTCTTGGCAATAGCTTAATTCCATGCTTTCCATTTTGAAATATATACATCAAAAGCTTTTTCTCTGAACTTCCTAACTTGAAATTGTATTTGCTTGGAGTATGGCAAAAAAAGCCATTAATAAGAATGTAGTATGAATTACTTTTTACCCATGTTATCTACTTAATAAATTAAATTTTTTTTGTGTCTGGTTTTTGTCTTGGTTTGGTTTGAGCATTTTCTTTAATTGTTTCAATATTTTATGTAGGTTTGCCTTAGCTCATCTGTTACCATTTCCCAGATGAAATGCTAATTAACCTTCTTCTAATAATCCCTTTAGAAAATTCCCATTGCGGGTGCTCATGGATGGTAAAGTCTGGTTTATCATTCAGCTCAATATAACTTTTTAATTTCATCCTTAATTTCACCCACCACCAAGGGAGACTTCAAATTAAAATTATTAAACTGCCTGTCAGTTAACAAGAATGTTTGAATAATTTGTCATGTACCCAAACTGATAGGTACATGCTCTGATTAGGTGATATTGTTCTTCATGCTAGACCATTACACTATGTTGAAACAGATTGTTTTTGTGTAACACACTTTGAAATCTTGTCCATGATGGGTACATGCCCCAATAAGCACAGTAATATCTGGCTTCCAAATTTAGCTTCAGGGACGCAGACTTCCATGCTACTTGCATTGAACGATCACATCCATACTGGAAATGGGTAAGTACAACTGGTATAACTGCTAAGAAATTATTTGTCTCAGCTGATAGATAAAACTTGTCTAATGCCTGACCCCACTTACTATTTCTTGAAAGCATTTGGGTGACAAATTTATGATAAGTGCTTATTGATATGCAGTGTTTGGAAGTGAATATCAAAGTATCTGTACTTTGTATAAACGATATATATAAAATGTATAAACAAATGCCAATAGGCTTTGTAATACTTTTAAATAATCAAAGCAAATAGGCGTCCAGTCACAGATGTTCCACACATTTTTCCTTTTCCAACAAGCATGTGGAACAGGAACAGCTTTCAAAATCATAATCTGCTGGTGGTGTCACTCTTGAAAAGTGGATAATGTGATTTCATTGTAGTGTTGCAGTGTGTTACAATTTAACCTATTGTGTAAGGAAAAGGCTTTTGACTAAAAGTGCAGCAATTGCAATACATCCATTGCATAAGACAATATTTTTTTTTAAATATTTTAAAATATTCTTTTAAAAAACCTCCAGCAGTTGTTAGCTGTAGGTTACTACCTCTTGGCTGGAAATCAATGCTTGGCAAATAATACCTGGTTGCAATGCAATTAAAATAACTCTGCCTAAACAATTATGGCAAGGAGAATTTAACAGAAACACTTTTTTTTCTTTTTTGTTTTTTCTGGTGTCATATTCAAAGCTACAGCTGTACACTGTACTTTAGGAGTTGATTTGTACAACACATCTAGAGACTTTGATCATAAAAGCAGACAAGTATCTCAATCCTCCAGTGTCTGACAGTAGAAAAATACCACAAAAGCAATTAAACTTCTACCTTTAGCAGTGTCAGCACTCAGACTCAAATATTAAAGACAAGGAAGACTATACTTACCCTGCACTGGTGTTGTCACAGAGACAAAGAGAAATGCCAATTTCCTGCAATATATTTGAGAAAAGATTGGTATTTTTTTTGTCAGAAGGTGCTTAGAAATATATTTTAGCAACATAGCCATCCTTACTAAAAGCCTTTGAGCAAATAAACATTTCTTTGTTCATATGCTAATCTAGTTTCCTCTGTATTACAGAGGAGCTTAGAATGAGGTAGCCACAAGGACAGAGCCCATGATATAGCATCTAAAATGCATGGAATCATGGAATTTCCATAGTTGGAAGGGACCTCTAGAGATCATCTAGTCCAACTTGCCTAGAGCACATCACTCAGGACTGCATCTAGGCAGGTATCTCTATATCATGATGACTATAGGGACTATAGGGGTAAGCAATATCTGTTCTTAAGCTTCTATTTTACAGCTTACTTGTACATTCTGTACACAAAACCCTCACACCAATGAAGGTCTGTGCTATGGCCCAGTCTGGCTTGGTCCTCCACCACAGACAGGATACCTTTTCCAAGCCCAAACTGTGCAGAGGTCCTGGCTGACTCCCTGGCTAACTCCCTGGCTAACCCTGGTTCTCCACAGTGTTAGACCCCTGGGTAGAGCTCTTCCCCTGAAGGGGTTGCTATTTTCACTATTTACTGTTTTCTAACTTAGATGGTTTCGTTAAGTCAGCAATGACCTTGTTGCTCACATCACACAGGCTGGTTGCTTTGACTTGCATGTAGAGACCTTGAGATTCCCAAACCCTACAACTGGCTGGGACTTCATGGTCTCTCTGCTAACCAGTTCCTCCAATAGCCTCACCCTCAAAGATTCACACCCTGCCTCGGCTGCCAGATCACTTCACCTACTTGACAGCTAGTCTGACTTCCCTCTGTTGACACTCACACACTGACTTTCACACCCAGTCTTTCTCCTGTTGCTGACATCACTGACACCTGGCTCTGACCCCATCTGACCCCTGGTTGGACTCTAGCTGCCCTCACTGAGACCTCCATACACACACATGCACACCAGAGTCCCTCACCCAGGACAAAGTTAGGAATTGAGTTTAATAAGATAGGATGGCCTGTGCTGATCAAGTGCAGAGCATAGGATAAATGTTTACAGGCAAGTGGCTCATTTTATACCCTTATCCATCCATTTCCCCATGCTTGTTTGAACCCAAATCACCTAGATCAGTTGACTTCCCTTCCTTTGTTTCTTCTGTTACACATCCCAAAGTAAGCTTTGTGCAATCCCACAATGTGTCCCATAGCCCTAAATAGCAACATCCTCACACCTGGAAAGATTTCCTAGTGTTTTATTCATCTTTATGGGTGTCATACATGGATCATGGATTTGAAGATTTCCTGGGACAGTCCTGGGAGGGTCCTGGACTGGGTGTATCTTCCTCTGAGTCCTTAATGTTTGTTCTTACCTGGCTTTGTGCTGCTGTGCTTCTCAGGGCTTGTGATGATGTGCCTTTGATAAGATGATGGTGTCTGTGACAGGACTGGGAGTAGCTTAGCAGAGTATTATTTGGGGTCCCCCTCCTGCTGTTGCTTCTCTGAAATATTTTGTGGGTGTGCAGATGATCTTTCATCAAATAACCAAACATATTTATTCAGGACAAAGGCTCTCGATTCAAATTGAGTGAAAAGCTGATGTAATAAAAGGAATACCAGTTTCTTTTATTTTTATACAATATGTGTTCTGACTGACTCTTTCTGTTGGCTTTGGTTTATAAGTTACTGTGTTTCAAAAAATTACTATTATACAAAATTCTTACAATTTCTACCTGTATTTATACCTCAGAACCCCCCAATTATGTTGCATTTAACTGTCTTTTTTAAATTTTAGGGTATGTCTCTTACTATGCAGTATTAAAGTACAAAGGTCAGATAATTTTTTCCAGGATCTGGAGGAACACAAAGAGATAATTTAGAACATAATCACTTAAAACGCACCAAAAGTGCAGATATTGAGAGAGATAGGCCTCCCAATAGAAATGACAATATTCTGCTTGGACAACAGAATTAGGTAATTTTTTTTGAAGGAGGGTGGTGGGAGGCAGAAATAAAAAATAAATAAACAAATATTAAAGATATTAAAATGAAAACTTGCACAACAAAAGATGTTTACATGGAATTGTACTCCCTGATATTTACATTTATCAGGGAATGAAGTAGTAGGATGAGGGATAGTGGTTTTAAACTGGAAAGGAGTGGATTTAAGTTAGATATTAGGAAGAAATTCTGTACTCTGAGGGCAATGAGACACTAGAGCAGGTTGCCTAGAGAAGCTGTGGATGCCCCATCTCTGAAAGTGTTCAAGGCCAGGCTGGATGTTATTTTGACAACCTGGTCCAGTGGGAGGTGTCCCTGCTCAGAGCAGGGGGATTGAGACCAGGTGGTCTTTAAGGTCCCTTCCAACTTTAACCATGCTATGAATCTGTGAAACCCTACACAGGGATCTTTTTGTTTTACTCCATCTGTAGAATAAGGTTTTAGAGTGGCTAAGTATGTCCTCCTTTTCCATCCCATTGTGAGACAGTCTGTTTTCCAAGGATGCTTCTCCCTCTGATACTCAAATCCACACTTTTCACTCTGATTCCTTCTATTTTCCTTGTGAAGGAGTTAATGGAGTAGAAGCAGTATTAAAGGAGAATATTATACCTCCTCCTGAAAGAGAAACTGAATGAAGATGGTGTGCTACTGTTGGATTTTTTTGGAGCTTACATTCTTGGATGACAAGATCTAGCTTAGGCACCCTTCGAAAGACATGGAGGGTACATGTCTGTTACCCTCTGCCAGATCAGAGCTAAGGAGCAATAAAAAACTAGAACGAAAGAAAGAGTACCTGATACATTCAGTTACTCATTTTAAACACCATCAGCCGCAAAAGTATGTTTTTGACCATTGTTTGGAAAGTAATCTCTTCCTTGCCTTGCTTTACCTTGGAGTTGACAGTTTCTTCAGGAAGAATCAGGGGAGAGAATGAATTATTATGATAAACTGCCAGTTTCCCAAGGTCATCACTAAGATTGGTGCAATTTTCATGGTAGGATTTTTTTCTCCTCAGTCATAAACACATTTTGGGGTCTGTTGGTATGTTTTGTATTAGACTCTTCCTTCTTGTTGACTCCCAGTTAAAGTTTAAAAATTGTACAATTTGCTAGCCTCAGTTGGAAAAAAAGGACTATTTCTTGCTAGGGCTGTTTGAGGGCAGCCAACAGGTGTCAAACCTTTACTCCATGTAGTATTCTCAAGGCTTCAGTTACAACTGTTTGTCCATAGCCACTTGATCTTTAAGGGATTGTTATCAGCTGAGAGCAACTTAGGCCAAAGCAAGAGCAAAGAAATACTGGAGACTCTGCTCCAACAAGTCAACAGAGACTAGAATCCTTTACTAGTAATGTCAAAAATCAGATACAATCCAATATATCTTCATTTTAATCTTGAATCGGTTCACTGTTCTCAGTCTAAAAGGAGTAAAAAGGATGTTCTGCATTGTTGTGTGTTTGCATTTTTCCCTCCTTAGAGCTAAGCAATGTGCTTTTCTGATACCAGAGTGCCCCCTCTGGCCATTAGGTATCAATCTGGTGCCAGGCATTTTGATACAGAGATTCAAAGCATCCTTCCATTAAGAAACTTCTACTGAGAAATCCTTGGAGAAACACAGCTGAATGAACTTTTGGAAAACCTGACTCAATTGCTCTGTACTGCTCACCTCCAAATCAGTTTTCCCAATTGGAGAAACAGTTCATATGTGCCAAGATCAGTCAGAGAGCAAACCAATACATAGTCAATACAGATAATTGAGGGCCAAACTTGAATATGTGCTTAAATTGAAGAGAATAATTTAGCCTTGTCCTGGTGGATTCTGAGACTCATTTTCTCTTTTACTGTATGAGTTAGTCACTGAGCTATCAAATCCTTTGGGACCTTAAAGGTTTATAAGGTGAAAATTTGTTTTGATGGAGATTTGGAATATTTTATGGTTCTGTTTGCTTGCAAGCATTCTAGATAATGTGTGACCACATTATTAAGGGCATCGTAAACTTACGATGTTCATTGCTGATTTTCCCTATACAGGTCTATTTGAGTAGCTTTCAGCGGCAGGGTGAACTTCAGGCAATATGCCCAAGATGCAGCACATTAATTATATTAACTGAAAAAGACCAGTACATTTGCAGACCAAAAATACATTCAGAAGGAGTTATAGCTGTGAGTAAAAATATCGATAAATTAAGGGCTGTAAATATTCTAGTAATGCAGCAGTAGTTCGCAAAGCAGAATATCTAAAAGCCAGGAAATTTAGAGTGAAAGCAACAGGGAAAGCAATAGCAATCAGGAAGAGGAATAGAAATGGAGAATTAATACTGTGTAACACAAAATACTTTTCAGCAGTAACAGCTGGTGATCAAATGAAGATGGCTGGGACTGGGAATTACCTAACTCTGCCAAAAATAATTATTCCTGATTTTCCCTTTCCTTCTACTCAGTACATGCAGAAAATCACATTTCCCACATGAAATCAGTCAACCAGCTAAACAAGACTGGTCTCTTTCTCAGTACAAATCTCCCAAATGAGCAGGTAGCTTCTAACCTTCTGCTCTCCAATTACTGACCTCTTCTCCATTTTCCCTTTTCACCTCTTTTAACAATATCCCAAGCCTCACATATAGCTCAGTTCTTGCTGTTGCTTTCAAAAACAGCTAGGAAACTCCTTTGTCTTTTTCCTCTGGGGGTTCTGAAGTTAGTCCTGAAGTGCAAATAGAACACTGTTATATTGCATTCAGCAAAGGAAGAGGTAAATATGCTTTTAGCTGCAACGAGCACTAAAAACGCTACTTGTTAACCTGCTTAGAATTTTCCTTTTTTGAGTGGAAGAGTCAGAGGTTAATCTACCAGCCTTTCTGTTCCTTCTCTGACTGAATCTGATACTGAAGGAATGAATATTTTTATTTCTTTTTTCTTAGGTATTTTTTATTCTAGAGTTTTCTAATAACAAAATTATGCCAATAACATAGCCCTGGCGGTAACCTCACTTACCAGTTTTAGAGATTTTTTTGGCAGAGGAATTGGAAAAGCCTTTCAAAGCTCTGCTTTTACAACAGAGAGGTTAACTCTAATGCAGATACAACATGCTATAGCTTAACTTCCACTTAGCTGTTCTAGAGACTGTCATATAGCAAAAGTACAACCATATTCTTACTCTTGATTTTTTCAGCAAAGTGCCTAGATTATCCCTATGTCCATTGCTATTTATTTCTGTTGTGAGATTGGGATTAAGAAAAAGCAGCACCTCTTTACATTTTTACTTATTCCCCTGCACTACTAAAATGCAGAGATGATTCCAGAGGAACTCAGAAAAGGAGCTTTCTGCAGGCATCTGATGGATAGAAGGGTAGTTACATTAAATGGACCAATAAGCACATTTATTTTGTATGTTTTTATTTCATGCATTTGAAAAAGGTGCCAAATATGAAATAGAGAAAACCCTCCAATTGCAATAAAGTATAAAAATTTGAATAGTGCCCAAACATGAGTGTGTGATTAACCTTATTTAAGTCAACAGGTTCCAGTCCTGGAAAAGGTAAAAGTTACTATTTAAAAGAAAGAGCAAAGAAGAAAAAATCTGTGTTGCTTATAAATTGTGAGATGAAAGAAGAGATTTGGAAATCTAATGTGAGTTCAGAGACTAATCCAGGTGTCTGTGCTGGATGTGTGCTACTGCTAACACATAGCAAAGACCTAGGTTAGCAGAAACCTCAGGCTAAGTAGCAGTGTTTGTTAAGAGCAGTTAGAAAAGTGAGGAATACTCACTAAGCAGTATGAAGCGTGGATTGTGGAATGAAGGAAAGCAGCGGCTACTTGGCTATGTGCCACAAGATCAGCAGTTCTCCCAACAAGGCTTGTTTACCCAGAAAAGTTTGATAATCATAGAATGGTTAGAGTTGGAAGGGATCTTAAAGATCATTGAGTTCCAATCCCCCGGCCATAGTCAGGGACATTTCCCCCTAGACTAGGTTGCCCAAAGCCCCATCCAGCCTGGCCTTGAACACTTCCAGGGAGGGGATGTTCACAACTTCTCTGGGCAACCTGTTTCAGTGTCTCACCACCCTCACAGTAAAGAATTTCTTTCTAGTATCTAATGTAAATCTTCCCTCTTTCAATTTAAAACCATAACCCCTTGTCCTATCACTACACTCCCTGATAAAGGGCCCCTCTCCATCTCTCCTGTAGGCCCTCTTTAGGTACTGGAAAGCTGCTATAAGGTACTAGACTATGAGCTAGATGCTCCTGCATGAGAAAGAAAAGTCTGCCGACCTGGTAATTGCATTATTAAAGGGGAGGATACTGAACACTTATAGCTATCCTTAAGAAATAAGGTCCTGTATGTTATGTGGCATATTTACCTTAACTGCTTTATTTCAGTGGGAGCAGTCTGCTTCTACCTTTAGAATTGTCTCATGATTTTTTTTTCTTTTTTTTTTTTTAATATAGTATAATGGGAAATGTAAAAATACTGTTTTCCTCTGACTAGTCACCAGCATCATGGTTTTTTCCCCTGCTGTCTGCAACTGAACTTTTACTTTTGTTCAATATTTAAGTCACTTATCATGCTTTCCAGGACAAGTAAACAGGCAATGGTTTCAAATTTCAAAATTTGATTGGATAGTGTGTTCACGTGGATGGGCATTTGCTCAAATTAAGTTCCTTGTAAATTAAATTCTGTGCTGTACATTAAAAGAAGATATCCTTAAAGCAGATGCCCTCTTCTTAGAGGAAGCTATACGTTGAGTGAGCAACATTACATCCATAAGTATCTGTATATGAATCCAAGAATCCAAATTTTACTTGATTTTCCCATTGCAGAAAAATATGTGCATTAGATCAGTTAGTTATTTTTGCACGTTAGTCTACTTTTTGTCTTTGATCTGCAATGCTAAAAAGCCATTAGGGTTAGGTTCCTTGCACGGCCTATCTCTGTTCTATACCTTCAATACAAATATTAAGCAGAAGTTCTAAAAGTCTCTTATGATGTCTCTGTAAATGTCACAACCAGCAGTCAGCATAGTGTGCAATATTTCTAAGCTGTAAATGCCGTAGAGCTCTAAAGGTGAAAACTTATTAATCATCACATTGCTCTGTAAAATAAAGAAATAATCTATAAGATTTCACTTTAAAATATTAAAATGAGGTGAAAGGCAGATGAAATGACTGAATGACTGTATGCACGAATTAATGAAAAAAATTAATGTCAAACAGGCAGAACTAAAACTCATTCCTGTAGTCTATCTCCTTCATTCTCTGGTTTATATAAGCTGTATTTCACTTTCAAGCTCCCTTATTTATCCTGTGTTTTCAAACACATATTTACTGATACTTATTCTTCTCCAATTGTTTTGTATTTTCCCTCATGAAAATATTCATTACTCTGTTTTGCAAGATCGTTGTCTCCTGGGTGTCACTAAAACATGCAAATACACATTTTAAAATGAAACTATTAGTCATATATTTTCTCATGTATGATTTTTCTCAAGGGTTACATTTCTCCACAATTAAAATGCATGCTTCATTGCCTTCCTCAGTTTTTAGTAATTATAAATTCTGCTGAGTATAAACTGTTGCTAAGATATGCTCATATAGCAAAAGCAGCCAAGCCTAAACATAGAAATGTGCGGGGTATTGTTCAGATCCTCACTAACAGCTCATTGGAAGATAATAATGTTTTTCCCTCTGTTGTTAAATAGCATTATTGTCAGTTGTGGTTTGGCAAATTTTCCAGTCTGACTGCATAATTTCCAGAGAATTTATGCAAAAGAGCAAGTCTAAATGAAGACGTTATATATAAAATATATATGTTTCTTCATATTTTAATAAATGTTTCTCTTAAGTTATCATCACTTCAGTGGAGAATTATGCCTAGCCTTAAATATCTTGGTAGATCTTGTCAGATAGTGCCTATCCATTAGTTTGGCAGCTTCCTGGTTCATAGCTTGCATATTTTGCTTTGGTCTTTTGTATTAGACTGACCTTTCCACAAGACAAATTGGTCCACCACACATCTTGCATCTATGAATTTGCTGAATTTGAATGTCACAGAAATGCCATGTTATTTCAATAGGATTGAGTCTTTTTAATTTCATTATACTAAATAGACAGGTTCATGTCATTTTTACTGAAATAATATGGGTTTGTATATTTATTTTGCTAGTGGATATATGGTATACACACTGTAAGTTTTTCAGACTTATTTGTAGTTTTATTGCCATTATTCATAGTGTTTGTCTGCCAGTGAAAGGAGCACAAGCATTACCATATGTAAAGTGTTGCAGGACTGCATTTGAAAATAACAATGAATTTAGGTAAGAGGTGTTGCTCATTTGCTTTTTGTTTTATTGTTAGATGGTGCAGTTAATCAGATTTCATTTTCTGTGAAAAAGATTCTGCACATAATCACCCAATATTCTAACATTCTGCCATATGTCATACGATGTTTATATTAATAAATTACCATAATAACTGTATACATTAATTTCTATGCTTCCACAAAGTTAAATAATATTTGTATAACTGGAGAGTTTGTTCCAAGAAAGGCTCATTGCCAGAATTACAATGGGATTTAAAAGCCTAATCATGCACTGAAATCTATATAGTTTCTGTTAAAATGTATGTGATTTTTCAGCTCAAGGTAGCTGCCCACAGTTTTCTGAAGGTTCAAGATCAGCCTGCTAGAGGTCCACTGATGAATACTAAGGAAAAGATTAGCTAGGGTAATAAAGAAGGTGTTACTCCTGGAAAGGAAGAAAGGCAAATTAGTTGCTTCTTTAGTATGTCATCTGACATTGAGACAAATGGGGATGATGTGTTATCTGTATGTATGGCACTGAAAAAAACCCAACCACTGGGATGCTGTGCTTTAAAGATAAAACTAGGAAGGCACTTAGAAAACAAAAAGTTTGCTTGTACAGTGTGCTTATGGTGAAAGACAAAAGGAAATTAACACATTTTGCTTGTTAATCTAGATGATGCTTTTAACCTCAGTCTAACCATGAAACACTTCAATTGTGAGACTTTCAATATCCCTAATTCTCATTAGAGGATTTACATATTTGTTACTTGAAAGTTAAAACCAAGTAATTTAAATCAGCATAACAGTTTGAATAGAAAATATGATTGGATGAAGCAAGACTCAGACTGACATTATCAAATTGGTTTCTTCCAATTGTATCTTGTGTCTAAGAAGAGATTCTTTCAAGGTTAGATGTGATCAGTATCACATTCATACATTGTCATTACTATCAATGAGTGCGACTGTATCTGTTTACATAAGTGAAATCCAAACAACTCAGAATTCTCCTTATATCTAAAAATGAATCCTGTGTTCTGATATTTTCTATTTCTGTTACTGCACAAAATTTCTACTGTGACAGAACAATATCATTCTCAATTTACATGAGTAAAGTCAATAATACCCTAGGCTAAACTGATCTTTTCAAAATTAGTCTTTTTTAATGGCTAACGCACACATGTTATGCAAAGAAATGTGAGACTATAAAAACAAGTTGAGGATTAGGAGACCTAAAATAACAACATGCATTTTGCTGAACACTGTGTTGTTAAGCCTTAAACATTTCCAAAAGCTAATATATTGTTTTAAAAGAGTTTTTAAAGGCATTTATGAAATTACCAGTGAATAGAAATTAACTATGACACTGTGTTTGCCTGCACTCATTTGACCAGAAAATTTTGCTAAGTTAAAAATTATTTGTTACTTTTTAAATCTGTGTATGTATCAATGATAGATAAACTGTACTGTTTATCAGTGGTTTCCAGTGATAGGACAAGGGGCAACGAGCTCAAGCTGGAACATAGGAAGTTCCATTCAAATATGAGGAAAATCTTTATTATGGTGAGGGTGACAGAGGGTGACTGGAACAAGCTGCCCAGGGAGGTCGTGGAGTCTCCTTCTCTGGAGATCTTCAAGACCTGCCTGAATGCAGTCCATCAGTCCTGAGTGATGTGCTCTAGGCATTCCTGCTTTAGCAGGGGAGTTGGACTAGATGATCTCCAGAGGTCCCTCCCAACTCTGAAAATTCCATGATTTCATGATTATGCACATTTAAATAATGTACATAGTCTATGTATTTAATCTTATTCCTCTTTCCAGTTATATGCAATAAATTGCACATGTACTACATAAGATGGAAAGAATCTTGGCTTCTGTGCTAGTTATAATTTCCAGTTTCCAATTCCAACATTGAATTGTGCCTGGTGGAATGGAGCCTTCTTGACCTTATAACACAATTTATAAAATATGAAGTGACTTTGGGCAAAGGTGTTGTATTTAGAAATGGTATTATCTTTGCCCACCTGGTAGTCTTATTTTTCTATCAACGTACCTTAGGCTGTAGTTGTTTTATCACTATAGATATCATGTTTGCAACCCATATGCCTCTAACAACCAGAACTAACTCAATGACCTTTTTGATCTTTATAACAGCTGAGCATTCCTGAGAGAATTGAATGTGCTTGAAATTGTTCAGGCTAATATAAAACCAAGTACTTTTTCCTAAGTGTATTTTACAAATGTGTGTATAATTTTTAAATACTGGAAAAATGTATTCAAAGGCAAAGAGTCCTTACAAACTGTGTGCCCAAGATTTTACCTCTAAAGTTGTGAAATGCTTAAAATATTATGTGTGCAGTACTGAACTAGCTTCTGTTTTGGCAGTTAACTTCCACTAAGTACTCAAATAATTTTCTAGATCTGGACTCCTGCTTCTAGTCCTGTTTATTACCTTTAGAAATAAAGAACGTCAGAGATTAATAGAAAGTGAACAAAGCAGATGAATGAACAAGGCAAGTTCTGGATTAGGCATGTAGAAGGTGATAGTTACATATTTTGTGAAGAAAAACCTTTTTTGGATTGCAGCACAATACTCTGGAATGAGAAAGTCTCAGACAAATGTTACATATGATCAATTTGCAAAAAGTTAAAGAAAATTATCTGACTTAAACAATGACTCATTTCACATATCAATGCAAAGTTATTAGCAAACTGAGTAATTATTTCAGTTGGAACCAGTATATAAAGAATGCAGGAGCACAGCTATAATTCACCTCACGATCATACTCAAACCCTTCCCTCATTTCAGAAGAAAGGGATAGAAATATTAATTAGTTTTGGAAATCTACTATAGGCAAAAAATGAAACATGTTGAATTTCTTTGATTATATCTCTGTTTACTTATGTATGGAAATACCTTTTATACTGGAGCAAAACTCATCCCCTCTGAGTTTTAGCAGAGGGATACATAAGGACTTGAAAAATATCTTTATTTCAAAAAACTTTGCAGATGCAAACATTACTACCTTTCCAATAGTTACTTATCTGAGTTCACTAACCATAATGAGTTGTTTGGGTTGATTTCTTTCCTTTTTTCCTTTAAGGGGGGAGGGGGAAATGTGTGCTGACTTTATCTACCTCATAGCCTTCTATAAGTCTAGGAAGGCTGCTAAATCTATATCACTTACAAGGTGAGATTTCATTTTGTCCCTCTCATTTGCAGTTGTTCAGGTATATGCTCTGCTACCTTTTTAATATTCTGTTTGACTTTTCTTGACAAGGACAAAGTTACAGTAGTGTCGCAGAAAACCCTTTGGGGAAAACAAAACCAACAAATCTGATGTAATCATTTAAGTGTTCTGCAGTGCAACAAACAACAAAGCAACCAAGATCCTGTTTCTCATTCACTTTAACACCAACTATTATCTTACAAAATACAAATACTTTTAGATTTACTATCTAAAGCCATTTTTGCTGCCAGGATGGACCAGGAATGGAAACAGGGATCTCTGTATTCCAAAACTTACATTTCCTGGCTGGTAGTAAACAGTAATAGCTCTATAAACATTAATAATGCTCAAATATATATAAATTACTCTAAATTTAGTGACTGTTGCTTCGTGGAAAAACAAGTCACAATCACCTAAATGATTTAGAAATTTAGTAATTCAAACAATATATTTGAACACATATTCAGTGTTCAAATGCAGTTGTAAATGACAGTTTTGTCAATTCTTTAAGTCTAAAGTATTTCAGTAATTACAATTGGATGTTTCAGGGACATTTGTAATTCTTTCTCACACTTCCACTCTCGTCACAGGCAAGAATCAACTGACTGTACAATACACTTGTGTTAACTGTGATTGTGAATAAAGCCATTCATAGTGTGAAAGAATGATGGCAAAATACATAGTTAGAAAATTTTCTAACGGTCATCAAACTGATTTTTCTAGGTCTGCTTGATGCTTGACATTGTGTTGGTACAAGGGGATGGTGAGAAAAAATTCATCTTAAGATGAACCTAAGTTGGTCATAAAAAAAATATTAATATTTGCTGTAAGAAATAATTCTCTAACAGCAGAAAAGATGGTCTGGTACTGAACCAAATTAATCTTCACAGTTGCTACATAAACAGTGGAGTTATTTTATTCAAAGTCTGATTCTTCATGACATTTCTTAACTCATAGTGTTCATGTTCATTAATTACACTGAAGGATTTTTGTTGTCTTGTTTACATCTTTGAAGTCCACTAACAGTATATACTAGCATAACAGATGCTGTGTTTTTTGTATAAATATGTATGTAAGTGGAAATCTTCTATCTATACATGTATACTATATATATTCATATAGTGTATGTTTATATATATAGATATACACTATATGTATACTATATGTATACTATACATGTATAGTTACATGTATAATTGTTTTAGGAATAGATGTGTCTGTATCTATATCTATATATTCATATCTATCTATTTATCTATATAGAATCTGTATCTGTCTATCTATCTACCTACCTATCTACCTATCTACCTACCTACCTACCATGGAGTTATTGCAGAGAACTTACACCAATTAATTTCCTTCTGTAATATAAACTTTTAACAAAGAGAAAATTTCTTCAAAGAATAAACCAAATTTTTCAGAATGTTTGAATTTTTATTGTAAACGACATTTTCCAAAGCAAGGTTGGTTTTTTCCACATAAACCAGCAATTTTTCTCACCTCAATTTCAAGTATTGGGGAAAAAAAAAAAAAACAAAACACCACAACCAAACCCAAAACCAAAAGCAAAACAGCAAAAAACCCCACACCCAGCTCTGAAAATATCGCACTATACTTTTGAGGGCATTTAGTATTTCTAAGCATATGTCTTAAAATGTAAGACCAATACTAATAACAGTGAGAATATTATGTCTAATTTCTTCAGTTTTTCAGTTCTTCAAGATGATGCTTCCTGGATTAAAGATATAAAAAGTTAATACCAAACTTTAGAAAATACTACTTGGACTGATTTAGTACTTCTCAACCCCACAATAAATCTAATGCTTTATAAAAAAAATATAGAAATTTTGACATTTTATAAGTAAAGACATGTCTTTTTTGGCAGTACATTCTGTATATTACTGAAAAAAGTGAAAGAAAAGAAGAAAGCGTAACACGCTTATCTGTATGTATGAGTAGAACTCTATATTAAAATGATCAGATTTTACCATTGACTACTAAAGTTACAGACTACTTTTTGGTATTCAATCTATGACTGCATTTTATCATTTTTCCAGGCAACAGTTTCAAATATACGATAAAAAAGTTGCAGCAATCCATCCAGCAAAGTATGCTTTAAAAATGATCCATATTTCCTAAAAAAAAAATATGAATAACAAAGGTGATACTATTTTACTTTTATTTTACTTTTACTATTCTGTGCATATGCTCTCTAATCAAAACACTGAGATTATAAGGAAAGAAAGTTTTATTCATTCCCCCCTGCAAACAGAAGACACTTAATATTTGCTTTTCTTCAGTTTATTGATTTTGAGTTGATGCAGAGATGGATATGCTGACAATTTACTTTTGATACTTATTACATTGTTTAACAAACTAGATTGTGTTTATTCAAGTTCTATCTGTTTCAGGAAAACTGTGGAAATATTCTAAAATCAATTCTAGAACTCTTTGAACAACTTTTTATCAACAAGGATTTATAACATTCACACACTATGGTCATTAACTGGGATTATTGAATGACAGGAGAGACAAAATTCAGTGGAAGTTTGTAAAAGTTAAACTCCCAATGATTTCTTTCTTTATTCTTATTCTCGTAGACAGTAACAGGTGAAGACAGAATACAGTCTGATTTGGGTTTGCACATGATTCTTAAAACTTACCCTCCCTGAGATTACAATAGGTGTTCTAATAACAGCAATAAAGCCTGAATTAAAATTGAGCTTTGAACTCAGCCTTAGGTATTCTTCCATGTTTATTTCATCAGTGATCTGACTTGTAGCTTCCAATTTCTTTTACTACATCATGAATAGGCTGAATTGTTTAAAGGATTAAGCCTTTAAAAGAAACTAAAACCAGGTTTTCATCAAAGATAGGGGGAAAAAAGCCCACACAGAAAAGGACAGAAGGGCAGCATTTAATTTCTTTGACAAATTCAAAAAATAGATGTGAACCAATTAGTGTTTTGCTGGGACTGACATTTGGTTTTATCTGACCTGTAATTCAGGCCAACCCTTTTGACAGACTAATGCTTACAGAACATCATCTAAACATTGAGTAAGGTGACTCTACATCTGTTAGTTAGGAGAGTGTAATTTTGGGGTAGAAACACATTTCTTTCCATGATGAGAATTTTTGAAAGGTAAAATGTCAAGGGAATACAATATGTTCTCATTTTGTCTGTCAGAAACTTATCTAGTCATATGAGTTTCTTTTTTTCATTTTTTTTTTTTATTGTTGCACTGGAAATTTATAGATTTTAATTAATGAAAAATGTATGTTAAGATAGAACAATGTAAAAATAACAGGAGCAATACTCTGTCTCTTCAGTACACAAATGAATTTACTGGGAGTTTTTTTCAGTAGGTTAATTGGTAAAACTGAGAGACATGTTCCTTAATACATAGCACAGAAGCTATTAAAGAGTAATTTATACAGTAATTATATCACCAGCTGTTACATAATCCTACTCTCTCCTACTTATCATACTTATTGGCATGACTGGCTAACCAAAGTAGTATCATATACATTCCTATTACAGATTCCTAATTTAGAGCTTCCATGTTGACATCAACCCATAAGGAGAAATAGAAACAACAAGAGAAGCAATCCACAACCATCCAAATTCCCTCTCACATCTGGTCTGGCAGTATTTTGAAACTCTGTCAAAATTAAAATGATTAAGTAGCATTATAAATCTCTCTCTTGTGAGATATAGCTATATACTCTTGCACTTTGGTCTGTTATAAAGTACTTCTGTCATTCCTTGTCATCACTATGAGAAAAATAATGTTGCCATGCAGACAAAATTTATAAGTGCTTTAGGGATTTTACCAAAAGGAAATCGCTAATCTCTACCTGCAATTGCCTTTTACTGAAAAACTTCAAAAGAGTTTTACATTTATTTATTTATTTGTTTGGTTTTTTGTTTGTTTTGACCTGGTAAGTGATCCGGAGGTACTTATAGTTTCCTGGAAATTAAATAGTTTTCTGTAATAATTCAAATTAAAAGATACTCAGTAGTGGAAGGAGAATAATTTTTCTGTAACTCATTTTCTCATGCTATGCAGTCATAGAATGTAGGTTAACTATATTTTGTAGTATTGAAAACTCAAACAAAAGCAGAACACTCTCAAAAAACTGTTCAGAGATTGTCTTCCCATAAATCTATAACATTTCAAAAGAGAAAGAGCGCTCTTTTCATTCAAAGGTATTCCTGTATGTTCTTAAACTTTATAAATTTCTTCAATAAAATATAATTTAAAAAAATTATTACCTTCTCCTCCTACTTCTTCCTATTCTCTCGTCTTCTATCAAGAATCTAACTGGATCCCCAAAGCCCTAAACCAAATAAAATTACTGTATAAATTCTAAAGAACAGGACATGGACATTTCTTTAGAAAATTCCATGGAAAAGTAATCAGCCAATCATAAGGCCCGGTACAGAAAAAATAGTGGGTTAGTAGTGCTTGAAGGGTGTCATTCTGTATGACAGATGCATGTATGTAGTGCATAAATCCTGTAGCTCCAGGATTTAACTCCACAAATGCATACAAGTTACAAGACCCAAAAAGCTTAATGAATCAAACCAGCAACATTAAATATTTGTTCTTTTCATCAGCAATAGCCTTTTGACCAAACTGGTCTTCATGTTTCCATTTTTTTTCTTTGCTCATAGGTAAGCTTTTTTTTATTATTATTTTTATTTTTATTACAAGAAAAGAACATTCATTTACTTTCCTTTTTAAAAAGGAGAAAAAGTTCCTTCTTTTTCTTCAAGTCAATTTCAGAATAGAGGAGAAACACAGCAGCACATTCCAAATGGGAGGTGAACTTAATTCAGTCTTTTCTTAATTCATTTCTTAATTCTTTCTTAATTCATTTCTTCCAGAGAAAAGCATTCACTGTTCAAATCTGCCTGGTAGGTGTTAGCACTAAGTTTTAGAGCCCTTTCCTTAGTGTGATCGGCAGATCTGCTTATTTAGATAATATAGGATATGAGAAATCCAGTGTGCTTTGAGAGTCTAGTTACACTTGACCTTTCTATGTATATGTGAGAAGAGAGCAATTGTTTTTGAAGCAACCTTTTTGGACTTTATCATTACATTTCCTACCCCAATCTCCCTTTGAAGAATTTACTAGTCTGATTACAGCCTTGTCTTGATTAGGCACTTCTTTACAGTGCTCATTTTAGAACTATTTTGTAAAAAGGTATAAAAAGATTTTTTTTTCCACGTTCTTTTTAATGTAATGAAAATGAGTTTGGGCTAATACCCTTCCTTTCTCTGTAATTTGAGTGTTAGATATGTTTGCTGATTCCATTGTTTACTGTGTTTTAATATTCCACTGGCTTAATTGTGAGAGTTTATGTAAAATATTTTGGGCTACTGCTATGATTCATGAGTCCCTTTAAGGCTTGTGAAGAAAATTGAACTTACTTGGCTATTGAAAATATGCTTAGCAATGTTGATGGACTTACTGGTTTGAATTAGAAAAACCTCACTTTTTTTAGGTGATGCATTTTTGTACTTTAGTATAGGAAAAAAAAAACCTCAAAAAAAAAACTCAAAAAAAAGAAAGCAGGACCAAAATGGAAATTTTTACAACAGGGTGAGCTGTATGTGTTTTGTGCAGTAGAACAATGCCATTTGAAGTCAAGGCACATCTTGCCAAAGACAAGTGATCCACCAGCGCAGTCTCACAATGACCCCTGCCGGCTGCACCAGTACTCCCTGCACAAGTGTACAGCAAATACACACTCCACCACTGCAAACTCTGCACCCTTTGTGCAATGCATACAGAACGACACAGAGTTTGGGAAAGAAATGTTCAGTATTTGTTTTTGGAATTTACACAGAAAGAAAGGGTTGATATTGGTACTATATTAGTAACAAATAAGTGGAATAAACCAATGTGACAAAGTAGATTGGTCACAAAGGCAAAGCATGCAACTCCATTCAAAAAATAAAATTATAGACTCTGTCTTTGGGCAATGCCTACCTGAAATGGTTTGGGACAGTAATTTACAGTATTATAAACTGACGTATATAATTATATACCTACCATCTAAATGCAGAAACAAATTCTTCCTATGCCATTCTCCTTACTCCTGCTTTGCAGCACATCAAATCTGTTAACAAAACTCATTGCTTCAATTCTAACAAAACTATTGTAAGTCCAAAAATTGCAATATTTTCCTTATTCATCAATAACTATGAACATTCCCCTGAATCCTGCTCCAGTTTTAATGCTCAGCAAAACTATAGGAGACAAATCTGTTTGAATTAACCGATCCTGGAGATCTCATTTAAGGCTATGAGGAACCTCAAGTCACTTTCTTCAGTTAGAAAAAAAATATGAACAAAGCCGACTACTGACCTTAAAAAACAAAATGACAGAGAAAATTACAACCCTAGAAAATTTTGCTAGCTTTCTGGGAATTTTTAAAATTCACTCCATTTGAAGAGTTACATACCTTTCAGGAGTAAATGCTGTATGGAAGAAAAGGACTGAAATGGATCACTGAGTCTTAAGCTATTACTGCACGGGCAACATGGTGTGTGGGATGGGAAAAAAATTTGATTAAAAAAAGGAGATAAGGAAATTGGGTAACATTAAAGTAGTTCTTATGAAACCAGTGTTGTTATGAGAAAATTTTGGTTTAGTTTTTTTGATTTTTTTCCCAATTTTGCAATTTTCTTTATCCTTAGAAGGACTCTTCTCTTCTCTTCTCTTCTCTTCTCTTCTCTTC